>PVJH01030044.1:0-25276 GCA_004026705.1 Nesogale talazaci
CCCCCCCCCCCCCCCCCACTTGAAATGAACAGGTCCCTAGCAGATCCCTAGAAGGGGCTGCTAGGAAGACTTTTGAGCCCAATCGCTGGATAATCTCCCTAGACAACTACCTCCTGCCTGTCTTTGTCAACAGTAACTCAGTTGAGGAGGGACTGCCAGCTAGGTCAACTTCCCAAGGGGGCAGCCATAAAGGTTTATTTGAGTAACAGTAAATTGTGGCCTAGAGGCCTGAGGAGCAAACCGGTTTTACCTATCAGGACTGACCTTGGAGCCAATGGATGAACATTGGCTGGTTCTCATTAAGAACACTTGTAATCGCATCTCGGCCTTTAGGCTAAGATCAAGTGAAGAACGCTTATGTCTTACCGTATGGTTTTCTTTTCTATTCTTATTTTTCTTTTGAGTTTTAGGAATAGGGTTTATTGTGTGTGTGTGTGTGTGTGTGTGTGTATGTGTGTGTGTCTGCTGTTCCTCTGAATGTATTCTTCTGAAATGTTTCTCATGGCTTTGCTGTGAGTGAGGGCTGTGCATCTTCATAGTTTGGAGAACAGGCTGACTAGATGGCCAAGGTTAACACTTGATTATCCCCACAGTGATGGGAGGGAAGCAGTGGCCTGGGTTGTGCAGAGGACTGGATAATGCACTGCTCCCTGGGGCTCGCTGCCTTTGGCAGCCATGGCAGCTGAGTTGGGGTGATTGGATGGATTGATGGGAAGCGCTGCAGAAGTCAGCCTAATCCTCAATTAGGATAAGCCTCATCCTTAATTGATTGTTGAGTGTATAGGTTAAATCCCATTATAACAAACTCCAGGGGACTAGTTAAATTATTTTGTTGTACTGGGATTAGGCTTTATTAAATATGGTTTAAATGAATTAGTCAACTCTTGAAGTTTTGTTTTGCTTTTTTTCTTATATGGAGGTGATGGGGAGTTTGGGAAAAATTTAAATTTGTTATAATAATTTGCCTTTACATTTTGAATACCTTTGCCCTTAGAAAAAGGAAAGACTCTATGTAGAGTTGGGCAGAGGAGTGATTCTCACCCCTCCCAAGCCCCCCAGTTCCTACCTTTGGAAGTATGTAGTTCCATTGCTTTGTCTCAGCAACCAAATAAGTTTAATTAGTAAGTTCTGTGACTGCTACCATTCACTTACCTTGTGATAAGATGAAATGGGAACTCCCCCAGGTCTCCAGGTGATTACTGGTAATTTCTGCCCTGACAACTTTTATGAAATGAATGTATTCCATTTAAGTCACTAATTGATTTAGCTATTTGTATTCAGCCCAGTGTAGTTGGAAACTGTTTAGGTACCTACATAGTATTAATAAGAATAATAAAGTGATGGTAATTTTGTGTTGATATGTACTATTCATGTATATATGAAGTTTTCCAGAACCTAGATTCATTTATACATATCTGGAAAGTACTATTTTTATGGTTGGCCAGAAATAAGCTTTTTCTGATGGTACTTTTACATTTGTGTTTTCTAAACTTCAGTCATGTATATACTGTCTTCATATCTGAGGCCGGTTTCGGTAGAGAATTTTGCTTGGGTACAGCAAGACATTTTTGAAGCTATTCTTTTAAAGTAGATGTTCCATGAAGGAGGGAAAATCTGAAAGAGGGAATTTCAAAGCACCCCAAGCGGTGTTTTGAAAGTTCTCAAGTCTTAAGAATAATGGCTGACCAGTAGGCAGGAAGCCTGCAGTTGTATTGTGGCATTGTTCCTCCAGCTCATGCATTTGAGAACTTCAGTACAAAGGAGGAGAAAGCCTGGGGAGGGGGAAGAAAGGGGCTTCACAAAAAAAGAGGGGGATGAGGGGGTGGGGAGAGCCTTTCAGAGTAAATATTTTTTTGCCCTTCTGTTTAAGTGAAATCTAAAACCAAATTATTTTTACTTTGAGGGAAATGTTAGCTTATATAATCCAAATGTCTTTAACTGACATTTTTATAAATGAGAGTTAATTGCTGTTGGAAAAAGTAGCTTGGTAATATGCTCAATTTCAAATCAGAGCCTTAGCTGGAGAATAGCTACACATGTAAAAACTCAACTATTTCTCACCTTTTGGTACCTGATCCCTATCACTTTGAAAAGAATACTTATCAGTGAAGTGGAGACTAACTTGTCAGTCAGTGTAAACTTTGGGCACCTCAATCTCTAGGTCTCTGTTTTCATTTATTAAAGACCCTGCTGCCATTGAGACAATTCTGACTCAGGGAAGTGACCTTACTAAAGAAGGGTGGGCAATCTCATGTAAAGTTCCTTCTGTTAGAAATTATATCTATCGATATCTAGATATCGATAGATATATAGTAACCACTACTAGGGTTCCACTACCTACCCATGGAAGATATATATATATATATATATATATATATATATATATATATATATATATATATTTGGGGATAGAATGACTTTGAACTGCTGGCTTCACTACAATACAAGGGGAATTCAAGGAGTTCATGGAACATGAAATGAAAAGATAGTGAGATTTTCCACATGCTTCCTGAAGCCCCCTTGCACATGCTGTGAATGCAGAAAAACCACTGTGTGTTAATTTTCTTTCCTCTCCTCCTTGTGTAAGGAAATAGTTTTCTTTACTCTCAGTAAAGCTGTCATCAGTGAAATGAATTATTGAATTTAAGTCACTCTGTTGAGTAGTTAAATCAGCTTGATGATTTTGTTTCCAGATCAGATTTTGGCACCTTTATTTGAAAATGTTTTACTGGATTACTCGTTGTTTTCTTCAACATATCCTCTACATAGTCTGTTCTAGTCAAGCTACCCTCAAAAAAAACCTGCGTGGGGTGGTTCTGTTTGGTGGCAGTTTCTTTTCCTCAGCCAATTCTGTTACTTTGGGGTTAAGGCAAGTGTTTGGCTTAATCTAGGGAAACCCAACTACACACATGGATCTGGGATAATCCTCACAAATGAGACAGACAGGACTGGTGTACACACCTACTCCTTGCTTATGAACTGTTTCATTGTCTGCCCTTGCACATTTAAGAGAGCTTCCTAAAATTCTTATGAGGCCCCTTTAATAATCTGAGCCCTGTGAGGGCTGGCAGAGGGAGGGACACTGTCTCTATTCCTTATGATGTCTCCATCTGGCTATGGAGGATGTCACGAAGGGTGGGTGAGGGTCTGAAGGTGCCTCCTATGCCAGTAGAAGCCAGCAAGTGGGACAAGAAGGAAGCTTCTGGACAGCCATTGGAAAGATGAAATACGAGCAGGTTTCTACCAAAGAAGAACCGCTATAGCACCCAGCCTCCAAACCTCAGAGGTTTGAGTGAGGGAGTGAGGGAACTGAGTGGATGCCACACCCTTCTGGCTATACCCTTCCAGAGTCTCAAGACTTGGGGCAAAGGGCGAAGGGGCAAAGGGCAAAGGGGCAAAGGGGGACTGACAGGTAGTGAGTCCCTTGAGACTTTCTCATAAAGCCGATACAGCCTGATCTTTGGAGTAAGGAGGGCATTTATCTTACATCATGTTGTTGAAAACAGGCACCGCAGAATATTGGAGTGGACTCCAAAATGGCCATGGAAAACTGGAATTAAAAGATAGCAGCTTTTTCCTAGGAGGCTTTTGAAGGCTTCTGGCACACTTACTTAATAGTTGCTACATGTACAGTGGCATTGATCACACTCTTACTTTCCTCTCTGTTATTCCTCCCCCCTTAACATACACCTCGGGGACATGGGGAAAGGGCAGGATATAGCACTAGCTTCCATAAAGATTTCTGTCTTGGAAACCTATGGAGCAGTTTTACCCTTCCCTGTGGGAGGATCATTGTGGGTCAATGGCATTGGGCAGCATTGAACTCTCAGTGCTTTGTTTTTCCGCCCCTGGTGGCATACTGGGTTATGAGTTGGGCTGCTGTCTGCAAGAGCCACAGGACTTAAAAGATAGCAGTACCCCAGGCAGTACACAGGAAAAAGATGAGGCTTTCTATTCCCCATTAAGATTTACAGTCTTGGAAGCCCACAAGAGGCAGTTCTAGCCTGTCCTGTTGGGTCATTATGAGTTGGAGTTGACCCGAAGGCAGTGAGGTTGTTGTTGTGTGTGTGTGTGTGAAATCATGTTTGGACTTTAGAGTCCATTGTATTTTTCCCAGTTGCCCTAGGACTGAACAGTTCTACAAGTTGTTCATACTGTTTTGATTCTGTACCCCTCTTCTTCAAAGAACTGTGCTAAGTATTATGGACATTAAAATCCTTTTGTGATATAGTAGTTTATAATCTACTTCAAAGCTTCTTATACTGTGGGTCATGACCCCATGTGGGGTTGCATAACTGAATGTGGGGGTCTTGAAAAATTTGGCATCAGTAAAAGATTTCTGTTTGCTCAAAGACCAAAAATTAATTGAAATCAAATATATAATGAATCTGAGGTGTTTCTGGCTGTACTCGCCTGTGTGACAATTTTCTTGGACAAAAGGGGTCATGAATGGAAAAAATTTTAATAAGTCCTGGTTCTAGTTGACAGTAATTGCAATGGGAACCAACAAATAAAGAAAAAGCAGCTGAAAAGGCAGAGTTAAGTGATTCAGAGACTGTGGAGGAAACCTTTTTTTTTTGGGGGGGGGGGCATCACTGCTCTCTGGTGGTGGGAGTAGGAGGCCCAGCCCCACTGCTGGAATTGAACCTCTGTCCCAGTGGGCTGCAGTCCCGCACACAACCACTACGCCACCGGGGCTTATCCTGAGGAAAACTTCTTCGAAGGGATATAGACTTGATGTAAAGGGAATTCATTGCTTCTGCTCAGCTCCTCTTTCCCATATCTTTCATAAGAGTGCTGGCGGTGTAGTGGGTTACTCATTGGACTGTTAGCCACAGAGTCAACAGTTCGAATCCACTAGCACCAAAGGAGGAACATGGAGCCTCTTGCTTCTGTAAGAACCCAGAGGGACAGTTCTGTTTTGTCTTATAGACCTTTATGAGCCATAAGTGTCTTGAAGGCAGTGAAGTTTATTTTTAAAATATTTTAAAGTGGAAAGTTAGGCCTACACATAATTAAAAGTTAAAGAAGTAGGCAGATGATACACAGTGACTATAAATAGTTGCGTGGACCTCAAGTCTCTAGTCCTTACGGCCCCTCCTCCCAGTGACTGCTGCCATTGACGGTATTCTGGTTAGGTCTTCATGCATGTACAGTAGCACTTCCGTTTTCTTGTCTCCTATTCTCTCCCCCTCTCATTTTAGTTTTCATTAACAAGTGGGAGCCCAGTGGGCTGCCATTCTTCACTTAACAAAAGCACTCCAGAGATCTTTCTCCACCTCATTTAAAAACCAAAAACAAAAAACCCCACACTGCATAATATTCTGTGGTACAAATAGATTAGACATTAGCAAGCTCCTCACTATTTCCAGTTTTTGTTACATGTTGAATGGTGTTGCAGTGAACTGTATGTTGATCTGGGCACGGCTATTTCAGTAACTCTGTAGTACAGCAATTCTAGAAGTGAATTTTCAAGCCAAAGGAAATGCGCATTTAAAGCTTACACAGAACTTTTCTAGTCGCCTCTCATGAATTACACTAGGTTTATATTCTCACCGTTGTTCATGAGACGGCCCGTCTTCCTCCTTCAGATTGCCGCTCTGCCAGAAGGCTTGAGCCTGCCAGTGCTCTTCATGCCTTCACAGGAAAGAAACTAAAGTTCTCCCCTGGAGTACTTACCCAGCCTCTCACAATCTGACTCTAATCTGTTATCTCCAGCAGCAGCATCTTTTCCCTAGTTTTCATTATTTTGGTAGCAATTAGCCAACCCCCTTACTCTGCCTCCCACTCACCAGACATTTTCCTGTATTCTGCTTGATATATTCTGGTCATATCTGTAGGTACATATAGTAATAGAAACTACTACTTATCGAATGCCTATGTACAGGAGGAGGAGCCCTGGGGGTGCGGTGGGTAGGTGTTGTGTTGCTAACAGCCAGGGCTGGCACGATGGCAGTGATTTTGATTGGTTAGATGCTCTAGACACCTAAATGCTGTCTGCTTAGAGTATTATCTCATTTAACAGTCCTGAGTTTTTCAGCCTTTTGGGAAGTAGACCTGTTTTTCAAAGGAACTATTATAAAGGACGCCATTCAAAATAGAAATGGATTCTATTCTTGCATTTTTATCTTTTAAATTTAAAATAATACTGTTTATTATATGTAAATGTAGTGGGATTGAGACTTGTGATGAATATAAATTTGATGAGTAGTCAGGTTAGAGAGGACTCTGTAAACCTAAATTCATGTATAATTGTAGTTTATTTCTGCATTGTTTCCTTTATGGTATCAAGACAATCCTGACCCATATAGACATACAGTTGTAAATAGTCTCAGGTAAACATTTATTTATTGTGTGGAAATATTTAACATATCTACTTGGGTATAAAAGGTATAAAAGGAAGCATACACAATGAAAAAGACACCTTTTCCCAATTGTTGCCTCACCACTTCCTCCACCCCTTCACCCCTGTCTAGAGACTGAAGGCACTGTTATTCTAGTCTAGGCATGTAGACTCAAAAAAGCAAACTCCCTGTCATTGATTGAATCAATTCTGAGTCATCGTAAACCTGTAGGACAGAGTAGGACAGTCCCTTTGGGTTTTTTTTTGTGTGTGTGTGGGCATCACTGCCTCTGGCGGTCGTGGGCGCTACCCAGTGCCGCTCCTGAGAGCCGCCGCTGCATTTGAACCGCCAAGCCCGTGGGCTGCAGTTCTGCACTCAACCACTTGCGCCACCAGGACTCAGCCCTCCCTTTGGGTTTCTAATACTAAACCTTTATAGGCAGATAGCCTCATCTTTTGTCCCCGTAGCATCTGATGAATTTGAACTGCTGTCCTTGTGATTAGAGACCCAATTTATAGTGCACTATGCCATGAGGACTCCTAGTCTAGGTGTACACACACACACACACACACACACACACACATACACATATGCTTAAAAGCGTTTAACTTTAATGCAATTTCTTTTTCATTTTTGATAAATATTGAATTAGTCACCCATTCTGAAAAGTGTACAAGTTAAGCCTGATATATATATTTTTCAATGATTTTATTGGGGGGTCTTACAGCTCTTATAACAGTCAATACATCATTTGTATAGCCTGATATATTTTTATAAAATTAAAATAACCATGTAACTGGCACCCAGAAACTATGTACATATATACTTTTGAGGGGAAAAACAGAACAGCATATTGTTGCATGGCAACCAGGTCTCTTCCATGTTGGATTTTGATCTGAGTAGGAAGCAGGCAATAGTGCCTTTTTTTAAAGATGATGGCCTGCTGCTTGTGGTCACCCCTGTCACTGAATGGCCTGTATCATATGCAACACATGCTGTCTCGTGTTCGTTAGCCTTGACTGAACCACTTTGAACTGGCTTGAAGTTTTATTTTGAAATGACCTTTCAGTAGGTGTTATGTTAGTAATTTATAGCTGTCTAATTCTTAATAGATATACTATTCTGTTGTATGGATATAGCATAATCTGCCCAGTCTTATTATTTTACTAAAAACAAAACTGAAGATGAATGTCCTCATATATTTATTTGTTTTCAAGGTTCATTATAGCAAGTATTTCTAGATGTGGAAGGGGTAAATGACTTGTCTATAAAATTTACAAATCTAATGGCAGAGAATGAAAATGCCCCTATCTTTAATCCCTGTGATATCAATTATGATATCAAGCTTTTTGATTTTTATGAGTTTGCAGTGTTTTCTTGTGCTCTGGTGTTTCTTTAGGGACGTGCACATGCTTTGCAATGTTCGGCTATCAAACTAGTAGCGTGGGTTAATGAATTGGTAGTCTAGAATTTATTTTTCCTTTACATGTCTTTAGAAAATAGTTTAAGTGTAACTGTATAGCATTTGGATATGTAATTTTCAATTTAAAAATGTACTTTATTGGGCTGAGCCCTGGTGGCGTAGTGGTTGTGCGCGGGACTGTGGCCCATTGGGATGGAGGTTCAATTCCAGCAGTGGTGCTGGGCTTCCTACTCCCACCACTGGAGAGCAGTGATGCGCCCCCCCCCCCCCGCAAAAAAAAAGTACTTTATTGAGATATAATAATAAAAGGTACTATTTATTGAGTTGCCTGTATTAAGCACTATGCGTTTTTATATGTGCAATTTGAATTTTGACAAATGTAAACATTTGCTTTACCTCCATCCCAATCAAGATACAGAACATTCCCATCACCCATTGGGAAATTCCTCTCCCCCCACTTGTGATCATTGCCCCCATAATTGCCCCCAGGAAATTGCCGATCTCCTTTCTGTCACTGTAAGCCACAGCCCACTACCATCATTCATAGACCTGATAGGACACTGTAGAACTGACCCATAGATTGTCTGAGCTGTCAATCTTGACAGGTGACAACAGCCTATTTTTCCTTTCAGGTTAGCTGGCACTAATATTTTGGTTGTAGTCTAACAATTAGCTCACTGTGCCACCAGGGCTTGTATCACTATGGGGTATCCTTTTCCTGTTTAGTGAGGTGTAGTTGAAATACAATAAATGTCATATTTGAAAACACCATGTGAGTTATAATATGTGTGCAGTTGTGAATCCATTGCCACAATTATCATAATGGAAATATTCATCGCTTTTGAAAGTTGCTTTTCATCTCTAAATTCCCAAAAGAACTGCTTTTTAAAATTTTTTTAGTAAATAGACTCAAACAACATATACTTACTGGGGATAGGGAGGAGGCTGATTTCTTCCAATAGTTATTTTGAGAGTCATATTGTTGAATATATTAGTGGTTTATTTCTTTTTATTGCTGAGTATTATTTTTTTTTGCTGAGTGTTATTTTACTATATGGATATACCACTTGTTCAACCATTTTTGCTATCAAATATAGAGCTATGCACTTTGCATGTACAGACTTTGTAAAAATGAACATAGGCTTTTATTTCTCTAACCTCAAGGCTAAGTGTATATTTAAAAATATTAACTGTCAAACCATCTCTTAAATTAGCTGTACCACTGTACAGTTTCCCTAGCACTGTGTGGTAGTTCCAAACTCTTTCATAATCTTACCAACACTTGGTGTAGTCCTATATATGTAAATGTTGGCTGTTCTGATGAGCATGTGGTAGTATATCACTGTGGTTTTGACTTTCCCTTATGAGTAATGTTAGCATCTTTTTTTGTATGCTTATTTGCCATTGGTAATATTTTCTTTTAGCTATTTTAAAATTAAGTTTATTTGACTGAGATATAGGAAATTAAGAATGTATGGAATTAAAAGAAGGAATCTCCCCACAAACTTTTTGAAGTTTCTTTGTACATTTCAGATACAAATCCATTTGGATATATAATTTAATTATGACTTTCCTTGAGTTTATGGCCTGTTCATTTTCATAACTTTTTTTGGGGGGGGCATCACTTCCCTCTGGTGGTGGGAGTAGGAGGCCCAGCCTTGCTGCTGGATTTGAACCTCCAACCCAGTGTGCCACAGTCCCTTGCACAACCACTACGCCACTGGGGCTCAGCCCTCATTTTCATAACTTTTTTTTTTTAGGCATCACTGCCCTCTGGTGGTGGGAGTAGGAGGCCCAGCCTTTGCTCCTGTGAGCTGGAATTGAACCTCCATCCCAGTGGGCCGCAGTCCCGCGCACAACCACTACACCACCGGGGCTCAGCCCTTCATAACTTTTTAAGAGCAAAAGTTTTAATTAATGATTTCTCTTATGAGTCATGCTTTTTATGTTGCATTTTAAGGAATATGGCAAACCTGAGATCATAATGATGATTCTTTTTTTCTAGATTTAGAGTTTTCATTCCGAAATAAGTCTGGTGCATTATTTTGAGTTAATTTCTATCTATGGTAAAAGTTGAGAGTTGAGGTTCATTTTGCTTGTACTCCATTTGTTCCAACATTATTTGTTGAAAAGCTTATTCACTGTCCATTGAGTTGCGTTGGTACCTTTGTTGAAAATCAGTGAACCATATAAGTGTTTATTATTGAATTTATCTGTATGTCTATATTTACCCCAACACTATCCTATTTTGATTACCAATTGAAACTTGAGATAAGATAATGTGACTCTTCCAACATTGGTCTTTTCCAAATTATTTTGGCTATTGGATTTCTATATAAGATTAGAAATAATTTATTGATTTCTACAAAATTTCTTTTGGAAACTGTATTGTGATTATATTGACTCAGTTGATCCATAGGGGGAGAAATAGCATTTTAGCAAGATTTTTTAATCCATGAACTTATAACTCTGTTTATTTTGTCTTTATTTTGTTTTTTAATCTTTAATCTCGTTCAGTACTGGTGGGTATACAGTGGATTAGTATATCATCTTAACAGTTTTGGTCAGATTTATCATGAAATAGCCTAATTTTTAGTGTGATTATAAATAGCATTATTTTTTTAAAGTTCACTTTCCAAGGTTGTTCCTAGTACATAGCAGTGGAATTTATTGTATATTTGACTAATAACCTTATGACTTCTTAACTCATTTTTTAAATAGTTTTTGTATAGTTTGTTTAGGATTGTCTACCTAGATGCTCATTCTATCTGTGAATTGTCACGTTGTATTTCTTTTCAGTGTGCCTTTTTCTTGCTTTATTGAACTGGCTAGTGCCTCAAATTGAATCATCTTCGCCATGTTCCAAATCTTAGAGGAGAGAATTCAATCTTTCACCATTAACATGTTAGTTATGGCTGTGCTGATCTGCTTCGCATTGGTCGATGTAGCTCTGTTTCATCTATAATTTCATCTAGATGGAATCACATATCAGGCTTCTTAAGCTTGGGTTCATTCTCTGAGGACTGGACTATCCATGGTGCGTGTTTCAGCAGTTTGTTTATTTTTATTTATTGAGTAATATCCCACTTTAAAGAAACACTGATAATTTTGTTTATTTATCTGGTGAGTGATATTTATGTTGTTACTTGTTTTTTAGTTATTAGGAATAGAGCTGCTTTCTTTGAATATTTGAATTGAGTCAGAGTGTGAACATACAGTTTCATTTTCTTGGACAAACACCTATGATTTAGGATTGCTGGGCCATATGGCAAGTGTATGTTTAAAAAGTTGTGAACCTGAGGGCTGAGCCCCGGTAGCGTAGTGGTTGTGCGCGGGACTGCGGCCCACTGGGATGGAGGTTCAATTCCAGCAGTGGGGCTGGGCCTCCTACTCCCACCACCGGAGAGCAGTGATGCCCCCCCCCCCCCAAAAAAAAAAAAGTTGTGAACCTGTTTACCTAAGTGACTACCATTTTTCATATCACTAGCAATTTATTAGAGTTCCAGCTTTACCCACCAACATTTGGTATTATTATTTTAAATTTTAGCCATTGGTGGATGTGCAGTTGGTCTCATTGTGATTTAAATGTAAATTTCCTTTTTCATTTTTTGATACATCTTTTATCAGTAGAGTCTTATAAATATTATCTCCATGTTTGGTAGATCAGATCTTAAATTGCTGACCACAATATTTCTGTACAAATGCCTGAGTTCTTGGTCAGTTGTATTTTTTCTTTAAGTGTTTTAACAGCGTAAATTATAAATCTGATTTTTTCCCATTTTAAAAATCATTTTATTGGGGGCTGGTACAACTCATTACAATCCATACATCCATTCATTAGCACATTTGTACATTTGTTGCTCATTCTCAAAATATTTTCTTTCTACTTGAGTCCTTTGTATTAACTCCTCATTTCCCCCCCACCGGCTCCCCCCTAAATCTGATTTCTTGATCCAAATAAATGAAAAGAAAAATTAGAATTATAAATCTGAAGCAATCAAATCTAAGCACAGCAATGATTTTCAATTGTACTTTATTGTTGAAAGTCATTTAAAATCTATGGTCTGGAACTTAGTCTTTTTATCACTTTAAAAAGAATGAACCAATAAAACCTCATCTATTTCTTTATTTATTGTTACAAATACTAAATATTATTAGTCTGTTATAATCTTCATGAACAGGCGCAGAAAATCTATCAAAAACCTGCATCTTGTCTGAGAGCTTGTTATTTGTTCTGTTTACCCCTCATGAAAAAACCCAATCTGTAAGACTTGCTTCCTTTAGGACAGAATGAGTCCCGAGCTGTCCCATTCTTACCAAGCTGTATTCTTTTCTTTTCTCTTTTCATGGTTCCAATGCTTACCTGTTCTACTGCATGTATTAGCTTTTGAATGCCTGCACTATGATCTAATGAGAAAATATTGGCTTCACAATGTGCTCTCCGTTGAATCTAGTATGAAACTATTGTAACCTTAAATGACCTAAGAGCCTTCCTGGACATTTTCCTTTTTGTGGCTTACTGGGAAAGGGTAACTCACCTCAATTTACTTACTAATCTCCTCACCTTAATTTGAAGATACATTTACATTTATATATATATATACACACACACACACACACACACACTCTTTTCTGTGTTAAATTTTGGAATATTTTGCAATTTACTTTTAAGGATGTTCATTAAAAAAAAATTAGTGGAAATTTCCAGCTTAAAAAAAAATAACCAAAAACCAACTACTGGTCTAATAACGGCTTTGCAGGAAGAAAGAAATATGAAAAAGAACCGCAGACGTTCTGGATGTCAGCCTGTGAAATTTTCCACTATTTCCCATAATAACATGCAGGCATGCTTTTGCTGGTATTCATGCAAGCGTAGTCCCCCTCTGAGTGTAATTTGAAGCTACTCTATCAAAGATACAATGGCACCTGACCAGCTTTCACTGGGCATTGCCTAAGTGCATACAACTATGGTGCTGTGTGTTTGATCTCTGTGGCCAGAAGACTCTGCACTGACCAAATTACTTAAAAAAATTTCTTCTTGCACAAATCTTAGTTATTAATTTAATTTTAATGTATAGTTGTTATTTTTTAGTTACTAGTTTTAAATGATTTTTTTATTTCAGTAGATCTATTGCAAATCTGAGATTAGGTACACTTTTTTCTCTCACAATTTTATTATATAGAATTGCATACTGCATTAGAATACTCAGAACAAAGTTTTAGGAAGATTTGTATAAACTCAGTACCCAGTAGATTCCCAGAAGCATCTTAATCTTCATATTCCTTTTTAATTTTTCAGAAGACCAATAGGCTGCATATTAAAATTCACAGTGAAGTTATTGTTTGGCCATTTTCAGACAAACATAATAGGGTGTTCCTAATGACTGCTTATTCCTAGTTGTCCTGTCCTGTGAACTGGAAGGAAATGATGTACAGTTGATTACAGATGCACCATAATCTTACAAATATATAAATTATCAAGAGTCCAAGATTATAAATTATCAATAACTTATAAATTATTAAGCATTTTTACTTCTTCCTTCTTTAATCCTTTGCATGAAAACTGCCTAACAATGAGATTATTGATAATAAGATATTAAATCCCCAAACAACCAAAAATCCAAACTCACTGACTCATTAAGGAATGAGATTAAGAAATTCTGGTTTTATGTGCATGGTTTTCTTTTTTTTATGTCTCTCTATATAAGATGAGTTGGATAAACAATTCCAAGAAAAAAAGCAACAAAATCAACAGTTTCAGGGGGACAGAGTAGAGAAGGAAATATGGGGACAAAGGGCAGGGGCTGGGGGGAGTCATCAAACCCAGGGACAAGGGAACGAGATCTAAAATCAATGGTAAGGAGGGCATAGAATGTCTGGTGGGGTTCAATCAAGTGCAATATTGCTGAGAGGAAGTATAGAGCTGAATAAAGGTCAAGCATGATCCTGGGGCAGGAGAAAAGTAAAAAGAGGAAAAAACTACAAGGCAAAATACATTTATGGAGGTATAAACATAGGTATGTACATATTTAAATATATTAATATATAATGATAGGGATATAGGCTCATGTACATATATTTATAGGTTAATTATTAAGGTAGCAGAGGGCTTTTGGGCCTCTACTCAAATCCCTCCCTCAACACAAGAATACTTTGGTCTAATAGCCTGGCCTTCTGTAATTCTGGCATGATCACTGAAGATGAAATGGGTGCATTCGTTAATGTGGTAAAGAAAGCTGATGGTGCCTGGCTATTACGAAGATATAGTATCTGGGGTCTTAAAGGCTTGAAAGTTAGACAAGTGACCATGTAGCAGGGAAGCAACAAAGCCTACATGGAAGAATCACACCAGCCTGTGTGACCATGAGAGGCGGATGGAATCAGGTATCAGAAGACCCAAAACAAACAGCCATTTTGATGCTAATTAGAAGGGTCAGAATGGAGACCCAAAGCCCATCTGTAGACAATTGGACATCCCCTCACAGAAGGGTTACAAGGACAGGTTTGAGCCAGGCCAGGGTGCTGTATAGCACAGAAGAAACACACAACATTCCTCTAGTTCTTTATTGCTTCTTCCCTCCTCCCACTACCATGACCCCAGTTGTACTTTACAAATCCGACTAACCCCAGAGCATGCGCACTGGTACAGATAAGCACTTCTTGCTACACACAGAATCCAGGATAATATTGGAGTACCATGAGGACAGGGAGAAGGTGGGGTATGGAAGAGGGGAAGACTTTTTTGCAATGATTGATGTACAACCCCTCCCCCCCATCAGCAATAGAAACGGGGCTGAAGGGAGTCAGTGGATGGTGTAAAATATGAAAATGCAAATAATTTATAAATTATCAAGGGTTCACGATGGTGAGAGGATATGGGTGGGAGGGGAGAAAAGCGGAGTTGATACCAAGGGCTCGCTCAAGTAGAAAGAATGTTTTTGAAATGAGGATGGCAACGTATGTACAAATGTGCCTGATAAAATTGTTTTTTTTGGGGGGGGAGGCATCACTGCCCTCTAATGGGAGTGGGAGGCCCAGCCTTGCTCCTAGAGAACTGCTGCTGGATTTGAACCACCAAGCCAGTGGGATGCAGTCCTGTACTCAACCACTACACCACCAGGGCTCAGCCCGCCTGATACAATTGATGTATGGATTGTTATAAGAGTCCCCCAGAATTCTGATTTAGGAATTAATTCTTTTTTTTTTTGGGGGGGGGCATCACTGCTCTCCTGTGGTGGGAGTAGGAGGCCCAGCCCCACTGCTGGAATTGAACCTCCCTCCCAGTGGGCCGCAGTCCCGCGCACAACCACTACGCCACCAGGGCTCAGCCCAGGAATTAATTCTTTAAACCATTAATGCATTTATGCTGTGAGCAATTTGAAGGTTTAAGAAATGCATCTGATAAGACACACTGTGTTTGATAATGCACCCAAGGAATTTAATTTACATATTGGAAATAAAGACATATATTTGTACATAAATATTTTCTTGTACTGTTGGGATTATATTTGAATAAGAACAGTGTTGTCACATCACATTGGTCTCCACCCTTCCCCTGTTAAGTGCTCCTCCCTTCTACTGTGCCATCCTTCCTCTTGACCTTTCCTGTATCTGTAACTCTTGCTGTCCTCTCCTGCACTTCCCCTCTCTTAGCCTCCAGCCAATCTCTTATAATTTTATCCATTCCTTCTCTGCCTAAATGCCCTCTGGCCTTTCTTCCCTGCCCTAGTCAACTTCCCCATCCTGCAAGTTCCAAGATCATCTTATCAGGGACTCTTACAGCTCTTATAACAATCCATACATCAATTGTATCAAGCATATTTGTACATGTGTTGCCATCATTCTTTTATAAACATTTGCTTTTTATTTGGGCTCTTGATATAAGCTCCTCTCTCTCTCTCTTTTCCACATCCCTGCTTTGGTGGGAGTAGGAAGCCCAGCCTTGCTCCTGGAGAGCTTCTGCTGGATTTGAACCATCAACCCTATGGGCCACAGCCCCGCACACAACCACTGCACCACCAGGGCTCAGCTCTCTCTGTTTTATCCAAGCATTTTTTGTTTCAACTCCATCCATTGTATCCAGTGTCAGTTTACCATCGCTAATCTCACTTATAATTTGTTTCCTGTTTCCAATTCTCTTTTCCTACCTATTTAATTTGTACCTTGTCCTCGGATAAGAGCTGTCCTTTTGATATTAAATGGTTGAGTTTTCTAACGTGGATGAGTTCAGTTGCAAACTTGGAAGGTGATAAGGACTATGGTCTTGGTGGTTCCATCCCAGTCACTAGCTGAACAGTAAGCCTGGTTGGTCACTTTTAGAATTTTGAATTTTGTCTCACATTATCCTCTCACTGTACCCAGGACCTTCAACTGTGATCCTTTTCAGAGCAGTGGGAGCCTGGCACTAGGCACATCTAGTTTTTCTGATCATAGGATTGTGGAAATGGAAGTTTGTATGCTTCATTCATTAGTCCACTGGTTCCATATGTCTTCAATTTTCTTCATTCTTTCCTCCAGTGGGGACAGGCTTGTTGCATGATTGATCATGAACTTTTAAGCTGCTATCCACCACTGTAGGATGTAGAACATTATCTTTTTGAGCTGTGTTATGCTAGTTGACTGTGGGCAGTAGAAAGATTTCTCCCAAGTTGTCTCCCCAAAATATATGCCTAACTTAAGCTGCTACAAGTGGCATATGACTGTACACTCGAAGGTCAGCCAAAGCAGGTCAGGAGCTATTCTCTCTAAGGGTTATTAACCAGCCAGAACAATCAGACTGTATAGCCTGTCCCAACTTAAATAGGGTCCACTCCTTATTGGAGACAAGGAGGTCAAGCCCACCCAAAGATAATCAAGGTTAGGCTGCCATATTGGGTCTAGGGTCTGCCTTTCTTTTCACATGTTTACCCTTATTCCCTCCCCTTGGTATTATGTGTACGTCCTAGCTCATCCTCTTCCTGTGATGTTTGTGCTGATTGTACATCCCCGTTTTGTGACTTCCCTGAAGTAGATTTAAACGTTGGTGAGCAATAAACTGGAGGACTCTCCCTCAGCCACCTCTTCTCTCCTATCTCCTGTCCCTCTCCTTCCTGCCCCTTCCCCATGTCCTCACCTCTCCCCACTCTGTCTCACTCCCACAGACCATCTAAGCAGGGCTGAGGTGAGCCTTCTGCCATATGTGTTTGACTCTATATTTCTCTTTCTCATAATCTCCACGACTTTACTATAATAATTAATTATTGCCGTGCAGTTGCACTTACTGGACCCATGATATTAATGTTAGAAGCTGGTTCCTCTGAGCGTTGACTTTCGTGCCCTCCTAGAGCTGATCTCCCAGGGCCACAGATTCATTCCTTCAAAATGGATTGGTTAGTCTAAGAAGTTTTCATAACTTTGCCCCTTGTGTGCTTAACCACATTCATGTATATATTTGCAGGAAAGTTAAAAACACATATGCAAATATTCTCTGTCAAATCTGTATATATTTGTGCCCCCCCCCCCCACACACACACAGCTGTTCAGCCTATGTTTTTACCCAAGCATCTACTTGAAGATCATCACTTGCAGGATTAAATATATAACAGTGGCTGAGCCCCAGTGGCGTAGTGGTTGTGCGCAGGACTGCGGCCCACTGGGACAGAGGTTCAATTCCAGCAGTGGGGCTGGGCCTCCTACTCCCACCACCGGAGAACAGTGATGCCAAAAAAAAAAAAAGAAAAGAAATATATAACAGTACTTTGTATTTAACTCTCAATGTCTTGACCTACTTCCATCATTGTATTGTATTCCTCTTAATGAGTATAACCTTTCCAGAACACAAGTTAGCACCTGTTCACCTTCTAGCCTGTGAAAGTCCCCACTTTTCCTTGTTGTTAAACACCTCTTTCCCTTATCTTAGTAAGGCTCCTTTGCATCAAATGCATTCTCTGCTCTTGATCAGAATTTTTCTCCTGCCCTCTCAAAGCCACCCCCGTAGCCCTTCCCTAACCCCCTCCAAACATGCACATACTCATACCCTCCATAATCCTTTAAACCGCTTGACTACTTCTACACTACGATTTATTCTATAAGGATGTAATGAGGCTAGCCTCATGACAGCACATTCTCTAGATGTAACTGCAGTAAGCAAAACCAGAACACAGCAGTGTGGGGGAGGGACTTGGTCTGTGTGTGTGCAGAGGTAGGGACGAATGTGTATGTGTCGTGGGATATTCACATCTTATATATGTTTGCATGGGAAAGTACCATTTGGACAGTCTAGGGAGGAAGCCAGTGGATCTTGGAGAGCAGGGAATATTGCATGCTCTCTCCAGAGTGAAGAGTTAGTGCAAAGGCCCTGTGGGTGGCACATTCTCTAAATGTTTGAAGAGCAGCAAGGTGGTCAGTGTGGCTGGTGCACGGTGAATGAAGGAAGGGGTGGCCAGGCACTGAGAGAAGAAATCTGTGCACTAGGAGTACAGCATAAGTTTGAGCGGAATTTTGGGCGGTTGTACTGATTTCACTTTTTACTTTGTGAGCAAAGTGGGGAACCATTGCAAGGTTTGCAAGTTTTTAGTTTTACTTTTGGTTGTTGCCAATAGAAGTACTTCTTTTTTCCCTTCCTAATATTCATATGTATGTGAGAAAGAAAGAAAAGTACCAAATAGAAAATGTACTGTGTCAGTCTGGGTGGGCTAGAGGAACAAATTTCATAGACACTCATATGGATATAAGGGTAAGGTTTATATACAAAAGGAATGGAATACTGAGAAAGCATCTCAACCCAGTCCAGTTCAAAGCCATAAGTCTGATATTAGCCCATATGCCCGATATCAGTCTCTAATGTCCCCTTCCGACGAAGTCACATATCAGTGGGTGCAGAGTCCCAGCGCTGGCAGGGGTCTCCCCATGGCTCCTCGCTTCCAGGGCTCAGGGTCCATCAACAGCATCCAGTGGTGACAAAAGCAACTCACCGCTGGCAGGGGTCCCTACATGCCCACTCCAGCTTCAGAGGCCAGGCTCCATCTGGGCAAAGCCATGTGGTCCCTCCTCCGGCTCCTTCAGCTTCTCGGATGCTGCCATCTTATCTTGTCTGTGATTCATCGTCTTTCTAAGACTAACTCCCAACAACTGGGGAAGATAACTTCTCATCTTCACAAGGGAAATATCACGAGATTTCTCAGAAGTCTCAGGAGAAAGCCGTGCCCTCATAGAGGCCTCATTGGCTACTGAATGACTGTCTCCAGAGTAACAGGCTAGACTCCACCCCTACATTTCAATCATGGAATTAACATAAGCACACAACTGCCACATGTACTATCCAAGCATTCACACCGAAGATTGGTTTGTGATCCCAACGAGTTTTATGAAAGTTAGAAGTTTCAGGTTTACACAGGTAATCACAGGTGCCCTCATCACTGTCTACCTGCAGGGAAGCTGCTAGAGAGGTGTCACCAGATCAGCTCCAGACTCCTGCCTTTTTTGTCCTTTGGCCGGGAGGCGTGGTTGATGACCCTGGTCGACCCCATTGGCTGAATTGAATTCGCCTGGCCTAAATGAGCCAACTCAGGTGCAGCTCTTCTGGCTGGAAGCCTGGACCTCTGAGCATGCGCAGTGTACCACCCTTTCCTGGCCCTTAGCTGGAACCTCCGAGCATGCGCAATGGTTGCAAGGGTTTTGTGTATCTTTCCAGTCTTTTACCCCCTGTGTGTGGGTGCCCACAAACACACTGTAGAGGTTTAGCAGATCACAAATAAGTTGAATTGGGCTTTAAAGAGGTCCCTCCATTTGCTTGGTGAAGTGAAGCCTATAAGAGACAAGGGTCACAGCAGAGAACAATTAGCTGTTACAGTAATCCATGGAGAGAGATGGTTGGTGTGAACCATGGTTATGACAGTGAAAGTGCTAGGAAATGGTCTCTATTACTTGAAGACAGGTGCCCCAAGATTTTGTGACAGATTCGATGGGAGGATAGAAGAATCCAGGTGACTCAAGGTTGTGGCCTGGCCTGAGCAACTAGAAACCTTTGGTTTAATTATTCTTTTATATCATTTTACCCATTTAAGGTTCATTTTTGAACTCATAGCAATTTCTTTCATCAGTTGCTAGTCTGTACTGCCCACTTTTGTTACTTAGTACCTACCAGAGGATGTTACATGTAACACTTTCTTTCATTGGTATTAGTCTCCCTCACCAAGGAAGCATACTTTTTACTGCTTCATCCTGAATTTAATAATCTACTCCAGGATTACTAACTTTCTGAACCATATTGGCAGTTTGGTATGAAAAAAGCCTTGACATATGAACCGATTTTAGTTTGATTTTGGTGTGTGTTTGCCATCTTTTTGGAATGAAGTAATTTGGTTAAGTTATTTTTGGTACAAGGACCTTTGAATACTTTTTATTAACATAAGACACTATTTCCTTATTTTAGCAGTGTGAAGGATTAGAAAAAAAATCAACATTTATTGCTTATCAGCCACAAGCAAAGTATCCTGGGAGAAACAGATGAATGTGAAAACGCCCCTACCCAGAAAGGAGCTTATGCTTTGGTGGAGATATAGAGAGCTGTCTCTTCTATGCATAAAACCATACATGATGATTTCATGAAAACCAAATAGTTATTATTCCCTTGGCATCTCAAAGGGCTCTCATACTTTTACTTGTATGAAATTTTCCTGGAGCCTTATTTTACTTTGGCACAAGTACTCTTTTTAAAAAATCTCTTCTTCTATACTGGACAATTTTAGGGTAACTAGCCTCTAACAATATCGGGGTCTGTAGCCACAATTATATGGCAATAATATATAAAGATTATAGGACAGTCATAGAGAGTAGGAGAGTGAAATAAAGGCATTAGACACATTACCTCAGCCCCTCCTCATGGTCCACATGGAGGGTGGGATAAGAGAGGAGGAGAGTATTTCTAACCAAGGCTTATATGTACTTAGGGTAAGGTGACCAGATGTCCCGGTTTTTAACAACTTAACAATGCCCCGCTGTGTTTTAAAATTAAAATAAATTAATTAAATACTATTTTTGCGTTCTATGAAAATTTTTGTTGCTTCCAAAATTTTGTTGCTCCAAATTTTTTATCAAGACACCTCCCCCCCCCCTCCCACACCCCCCGCCTCCTCCGGTCATTGGTGTCCCGCTTAAAATCTGGTCACTTTAACTTAGAAGCATGCAAGCCCCCTGATTATTGGTAACCGCATATGTCACAGGTGTACAATAGGCATATGTTGACAGGAAGGGGATGAGCTAGGGCTGTACACACAATAGGAAGAGGGGGGGTTAGGGGTACACATCACAAGATGGGGCGGACCCTAGATTCAAGATGGCAGCCTGACCCTGGTCCTCCTCCAGTTGCTTGGACCTCTGGGCTCTCCTGGGAAACAAATCACTATCTTTATCAAAAGAGAGTGGGCCCTACTTAGGGTGGGACAGACTATAGAGTCTGATTGTTCTACCTGGGTGATAATCTTCAGGGAGATTAACCTCTAAGCAGCTTGCATTGACCTCCAAGTATACTGTCATTCACCATGTGATGCCAGCAGCATTCTAGGTTTGACAAGTATTTGGAATAGACAACCTGGGGGAAACCCTTTTGTATACCACAGACAATGATTTAGAATGATTGAAAAAGAATTGATGTCTTTGAAGTATATTGGCAAAGAAAATCGAATATACCATGGACTGTCAGAAGGAGGAACAAATAGATCTCTCTTGGAAGAAGTACAGGCAGAATGCTTTTCAGAAGTAAAGATGGCGAGCCCTCATCTCATGTTCTTTGAACGTGTTATCAGGAGGCAAGTCATCATGTTTGTGGAGGACCAACAAGAAAGAGGCAGACCCTCAGTGAGATGGATTGACATAGTGTAGTGGTTTTGACAGTGGGCTCAAGCAAAGCGATCGATGATTGTGAGGCTGGGGCACCATTAGGCAGGATTTCATTCTGTTGTGTATATCAAGTCACCATGAGTCAGAAGATTTGAGTGCACCCAAGAACAAAAAAAGAAAATGTAAAGCTGCCAATTGAACTATGGTCTGTTGTCAGTAGCATGACACATTCTATATAAAAATGTGAGAACATGGAGAAAAATACTTTCTAAAGTAAGGATTACCAATAGTTTATATATACTGATTTCTGGCTTGTAGAGACTTGATGAAAAAAAAAATGAAAACACTGCCCAGTCCCACACCATTCTCACAAGTATCATCATTTTAAAAAACCCACTTTAGTGGAGACTCTTACAGATATTTTAGCAATTCATAAATCAGTTATATCAAGCAAACTTGTATATATGTTGCCATCATTTTCAAAACATTTTTCTACTTGAGCCCTTACTGTTAGCTCCTCGCTTTTCTCTCCCTCATTCCCACTCTTGTGAACCCTTCATAAAGTATGAATTATTATTTTTTCATATCTTACACCATCTGCTCTATCCCTTTATTCACATTTCTGCTATTCATACCTCCTCACAATTCTTATGTTTGAGCCACTGTGTCAAGCCGTCTTGTTCACTGCCCCTCTACTTTACCATGATATTCCTTCTTGAGGAATGGTTGCTCCTGACAAGTCCAATCTCCTAGAGGTAGATTCTATCATTCCTATTTCACAGTTGAGGACTTTGAAGAGTCAGTCAGTAGTCTTCCTATGGAGAAGATCCAAGTTGAGGCGTTTATTCTTCAGGTCTGGAGCCTTGATGGTGCAGTGATTGAGTGCTGGCCTGATAGCCAAAAGATGGGGAGTTTCAACCAATCTAGTTAGCTCTATTTGAGAAAGAGCTGGTGAAATGCTGTATAGTTGACAGGAAACTCTGGAGCAGTTCCGCTGTCACATGGGGTCACCGTGATGGCTAGAGATTGTAAGCATTTTTTCCTTATGTGTGTTGGTTGCCTGGTTATCTTTGATGAACTGTCTGTTCCTGTCATCTGCCCTTTTAAAATTGGATTATTTGTCTTTGTGGTTGTTGTTTTGGTGTTGAACTTTTCTGTAGATTTTAGAGATTAGTTCTTTGTCTGATATGTCATTTCCATGGTTTGGTCATTGAGTTCTCTTTTGGTGAAATCTTTAATGCACACACATTTCTTTTTTCTTTTTTTTTTTTTTAGGCATCACTGCCCTGGTGGTGGGAGTAGGAGGCCCAGCCTTTGCTCCTGTGGGCGGGAATTGAACCTCCGTCCCAGTGGGCCGCAGTCCCGCACACAACCACTACGCCACCGGGGCTTAGCCACACATTTCTTATTTTAGGGGACCCTAGTCATCTATCTTTTGTGTGTGATTTTCTTTGATAATCTGTACTATGTCTTAGAGCCTCTAAGTTTGTCTCTAATTTTTACTGATAATCTTCATAAACTTAAGGTTTATATTTAGGTCTTTAGTCCATCTTGAGTTCATTTTTGTTTGTGGAGTAAAGTATGGGTCCTATTTTGTTCTTTGGCAAATAGAAATCTAATTTTTTTAGTGCCATTGTTAAAGAAACTATAGTCAATATTTAATGTGTTTTAGTCCTTTGTCAAAAAGTAGTTGTCTGCGTTAGATAGATTCATTTTGGGTTTAGACATTTTCTTAATGTTAATGGTTTTTCATTTAAAAATATCTTTGTGTTTATGATGTTCCAGCTACTCTGTGTGTCACTGTGTACCAAACAATATAATACTCTAGCTCTTTTTCTCAAGTTTATTTTACAGCTTATAAAGGGAGATGAGAAGTAAACATGAAAGTTAGATAACTAGAGAAGATTTACCTAAATAACATTTCAGGGGATAATGAAAGAAATTTAACAAGGCAATGCAGGATCAATTGCCAAATAAATTGCACAAATAATTACATTTGGAGTTCAGAGGAAGGGGAGAGTGCTTGAGGCTGCAGTCATCCAAGGGAGGAGTTCAACGAATTCCTGGGAGCTATTTTCAGCTAGTGAGATTATTTACTCTATTTCTAAAATGGTATTAATGTTAGTTACAAATGGAACTGTACGCTGTTGAACATGAACTTTGACACCATATTATTTTTTTCTCCTTATGAGTGCAGAGGAATCACTATGCCACCAAAATGCAGAAGATTCTTTGTCTTTTACATTTGCTCTGACGTCACTTTTAGAAGGCATCTTTGGTTGAAAAGAAAGGGGGAAGTCAGCCCCCCTTCCCAAATGCCTTGAGTGCAACTCAGATGCACAATCCTTTGTCATATTTATAATCAGTTGTACTTGTGAAAGGAGCCCTCGTGGCTCAGAGGTTAAGTGCATGGCTGTTAACCCAAAAGTCAGTGGCTCAAGCTCCTCAGGGGCTCAGCAGGAGAGAGATGTGGCCCGCCGGCCGCTGCCCCATGTGGATTCCTTGTGTTGGAGACCTCCTGGTATGCAGTTCGGCTCTGACTTTCAGAGTCAGAACTGGAATCCAGTCCACAGTAGTGGGATTGCTTTGCTAGTCACACTTTGTGAGCCCTGACCAAGACTATTTCCGTGGCTCCCATTGTTGATGATGAGCTCTGAGAGGCTGAAAACCAGCATCAGCAACTTTTGTTACTAATGTTGTTTTACCGGAAAACCCAAACCCAAGACCATTACCTTCCAGTTGATTCTGCCTCAGACCTACAGGGCACAACAGAACTGCCCCATAGGGATTCCGAGGCTGGAATCAGGCATATGGTTTCTTTTTCTTTCCTAGAGTGGCTGGTGGGTTCAAATTGACCTTTAGCTTGATAGTCAAGTACTTCAGCACTGTGGACCCAGGTTCTTACTTGAAGACACATGAGTGGGTCACCACGTTTCAGAAGGATGCTACAGGACACATTCCTTAATCTGATATTTAACACTCAGTATTGGGCTTCAAAGCCTGTTAATTGTTTTGCAGACCAGTCAGTATCATAACAGTAAAGATTTTGGAACTGTATTTTAGATGTAGCTAAATAATCTTCAACGTTGTATTTGGAGACATCTGAGTTAGATGATAATTTTTTAAAACTTAAAACAAACCCACCACCTCTGATAATACTTTTTTTTGAAATTGGAAGTTTATAAAATAATGATGGCATCATATTATACAAATAACGCTTGACACAGTTGATGTATGGATAGTTAAAAGAGCTGTAAGAGCCCCCAATAAAATGATCTTTAAAGTAAAAATTAAAAAAAAAAAAAAAGAGAACATGAGATAAAGAGAATGAAGAAGAGGCTTGGAGTAGTACCTGATAAATACTTGGTAAGTACTGTACCTTCTCTGAATGCAATTAATGTTTTGTTGTTGTTAAGTGCAAGCACTTGCAGTATTGTTGTAAGCAGGACATTCATGAAGTAAAACAAGAAAAGTCCCTAGTTCAAAACCTGGAATTTATAAGATGAAGGACGAGGTCATGGGAGAAAGACCAGGCTTTCCACTCCTGCAAACAGAATCCTGGAAACCCACTGGGGCAGTTCAACTCTGTCCTATAGAGTCACTGTGAGTGAGAATCGACTCGATGACAATGAGGTTGAGGTTTTTGTTTGGATTCACTGTAGCTGCTAGAAGAGCAGGCAGCTGGGCGTCA
>PVJH01030045.1:0-25296 GCA_004026705.1 Nesogale talazaci
AAAAAAAATCCAAAGAAACATAAGAATTATGTGGGACACTATGAAGAGGAAAAAACCTATATTTCATTGGGATTCTGGAGCAGAAAGAAAGAAACAGAATGCTGATATCAAAGGCTCAAGTAGAAAATATTTTGAGATTGATGATGGCATCATATGTACAAATGTGCTTGACACACCTGATGGATGTATGGATTATGATAAAAACTGTAAGAGCCCCCAAAAAATGATTTTTAAAAAAACCTAGAGACTACAGTATAAATCATGAACTTTCCTAAAACTAATCTCTCCCATCAAAAAAAGCAAAATGACAACAAACCCACAAATATTAATAGTGATACTACTATTATTATATTTTATATATCAGTCCAGAGAGAATGAGTGGAAAATGACTGGATTTTAAAAATAGAAACACAATCTAAACACACACACACAAATAGCCCAAAAAGAAAAAAAAGATTTGAGAAAAGTATATTAGTTGAAAATCCAAAAAAAGTGGGAGTGGCAACATTAATCCCTGATAAATTGCAGGGGAAAAAATTATGAAAAGCAAAAAGAACACTACATAATCATTAAAGAAACAATAGTATAAAAGACATACTAAACATATACCATTCAAAAAAGGACACTCAAAATGTTACATTCACTTCTAATTCTTGATATTTGCATGTCTTCTTTCTTTTAAGTGTACAGTGGCTTCTTAATTTTGTTAATTATTTCAAGTACATAGAAACTGACTGGAATACTACTTTAAAAGTGTATATCAGGTGAAATAAGAAGTGCAATTCTAAAATCCTTCAAAGAAATTAAGAAGCTGAGCCCCGGTGACGCAGTAGTTGTGTGTGGGAGTGCAGCCCACAGGGATGGAGGCTCAAATCCAGCAGCAGCTCTCCAGGAGCAAGGCAGGACTACCTACTCCCACCAGGACATGGATGCAGAAAAAAAAAGAAATGAAGAAGAAAGCACAAACAAAACCATTAAGACAGCAAAAGCAGTTATCAAAGGGCAAGTCATAGCAATCAACATAAATAAAAAAGGGAAAGCAACCAGAATAAACCCTTTAACCCAGCATCTTCAACTAGAACATGACCAACAAAATAAACCTTCAACAAATTGTCAGGGTGAAAGAAATCATAAACATTAGAGAAAAAAAATAATGAATTGGGAACAGAAAAACAAAAGAAAAGCTCAACAAGACATGATGTTGACCCTTTGTATGCAAAAATGATGACCTGATCTGTAATCCCCCACCAAATTCACAATAAAAAGTTGAAAAAATTAAAATACATATACTGACAGACTCGCAAACCTGAACTGGCTGTTCTGCTGTCCTACAGTGTCACTGTGTCAAAATCAACTCAATGACCGTGAGCGCTTTACATGGATGTGTCCAGGCATGCACTTGAGAAAGGGTTCTTTGGAAGCTGAATTGAGAAAGAGATTGCCGGCTTTGATGGTTGTTTTCATAAATAAACATGTGTGAAAAAGGTTGACTAGGTGTAAAAATTAATTTTTAATGAGAAAATTCATGTAAGAACTTATATTTTATCATGTATTCACGTCTTAATATCCCAGAACTTATATATTCAAAAATTCAAAGCTTTTGATCCTTCTAGCAAGATGGTGAACTAGGCAGAGATGCTACACAAACTCTCCACTACAGAGAAACAAGAAGGCAAAAAAAAAAAAAAGATATAGATGATAATCATGGCACCCTGACCTTTAAAGAATAAAAAAGTGGGCTGTATACCAACTAAGAGAAGCTGAACAAAAGTGGTAAGAGGAGACAAGTGGGGGAACTGTCAGCTAGCCTGAAGCATCTCAGCCAGTTTCCAGAGTTTACAAGCAGTGTCCCAACAAGAGAGCTGTCTGATGCAATCACGGATGGGATCCTATTTTGTTTCTCTCCTGGGAACCAGACGCCACCTTCACCAACCTAGGAACTAGTGACACCCCAAACCTCTTGCAGCTCCTGCTCAGCTTGAGGTTCGAGCCACACCCTGTGGACTGGACACTGGGGCATCACCTCCATGGTGAAGGCATGAGAACTCCCCTCTTCAGACCCACAGAACGAGCAGTGACTACCCTCGGGACCTGTAAGGATTCCTTCCAGGAGAAACACTCTGACTTCAGCCACTACCTGAGACTGCATAAACTCCAATCCTAGACAACATCAAGGCTGGCAGAAATTCCATGCAGGATCCCACAGCCTTCCCCTCCAATCACTACCTGGTGAGCTCCTTGGCTTGCAGAGGATGTCAGCCAGTACAGGGAACTGTTCCACCTTATTTTTTATTTCCCTTTACTTTCTCTTCCCTTAGTTATATCCTTTCCCTGATTTCCTTGTTTCTTTCATAACTATTCTTTTTTTATAATTTTTTAAATTAAAAGTCATTTTATTAGGGGCGCGTATATTGTTTTTCACAATGCATAAATAAACATACTGTGTCAAGCACCTTCGCATGTCTGCTGTTATCATTCTCCAAACACCCACCTTTTCCCTTGAGCCCTTGGTATCGACTTTTCCATCCCCTCCCCTCTTCCCGTTCTCCCTTCCCCATCAACCCTCAATACTTTATAATTATTGCTACACTGCCCGATCTCAGTGTAACCCACTTGTGGCAGTCATGTGCTTGTGTTAATTTTATGATTGAAATGTAGGGGTGGAGCCTAGCCTGTCAATCTGGAGATTGCCATTGAGTAGCCAATGAGGCCTCTATGTGGGTATGGCTTTCTCCTGAGACTCCTAGGAAATCTCGCGATATTTCCCTTGTGAAGATGAGAAGCTATCTTGAGAGTTAGTCTCAGAGATGATGAATCATGGACAAAACAAGATGGCAGCGTTCGAGAAGCTGGAGGAGCCGGCGGAGAGACCACACAGTTTTGCCCTGATGGAGCCAGACCTCTGAAGCTGAGGCAGCCACATGGAGACCTCTGCCAGCAATGAGTTGCTTCGGCCACCACTGGATGCTGTTGATGGACCCTGAGGCCTGGAAGCGAGGAGCCATGTGGAGACCCCTGTCAGCACCGGGACTCTGGACCCACTGACCTGTGACTTCGCGAGTTGGAAGGAGACTTTATAGACTGATTTTGGGCATATGGGCTAGTATCGGACTTATGACTTTGAACTGGACTGGGCTGGGATGTTTTCTCAATGTCCTGTTCCTCTTGTACATAAATCTTTTCTTTATATCCATATGTATGTCTATGAAATTTGTTCCTCTAGTCTACCCGGACTGACACGCCACTCCTTTGATGCCCATCTTCCATAGTTATTCTTATCACTTACTACCTTTTCTTTTTCTATCCTTTTCTCCCTCATTTTGCTGTTTCATTTTTACTTTTTCTCTAGTTTTGTTTTTACATTACTTTTGCTATTAAATATTTTCTCTTCCTGTTCCTTGTCTGTTTTGCCATGCTTGTTTTTGTAGGTTCTTAGCTAGGGCCACAATGTACTCCTATACTACCTAATCATGGGCACACAGCTAAAAAAAGAACCAAAATTTCTCTCAATTGTGCTATACAAACGGCAAATGGAGAACTTTGCACACATACATTCTACAATACACTCTCCAGGATACAGTGTGTGGCTAAGATCTCACATACACACAATCATCGAATAAATTAGATACCACAATGTCTCAAAGACAAGGTAATTTTAGTTTCCATGAAGAATCAAGAGAAAGGTTCAATCAAGTGTCAAAAAAAACAGTGTTAAGATCATTCTCAGGAGACAAATGTGTGCATAAGCAATGGTGGTGAAGAAAGCTGATGGTGCCCAGCTATCAAAAGATGTAGCATCTGGGATCTTTTTTTTTTTTTTTTAAGGCATCACTGCCCTCAGGTGGTGGGAGTACATCTGGGGTCTTAAAGACTTGAATAAACAAGCGGCCATCTAGCTCAGAAGCAACAAAGCCCACATGGATGAAGCCCACCAGCGTGTGGACCATGAGCTGTCAAAGGGATCAGTCATCAGGATTTAAGAACTAAAAACCATAACATTACGTGCTCCCTTTCCTGTTATCACTGATGACAAATGTGTGCATAAGCAAATGTGGTGAAGAAAGCTGATGGTGCCCGGTTATGCAAAGATATGGCGTCTGGGGTCTTAAAGGCTTGAGTAAAAAAGTGGCCATCCAGCTCAGAAGCAACAAAGCCCACATGGAAGAAGCACACCAGCCTGCATGACTACGAGGTGTTGAAGGGATCCAGTGTCAGGCATCAAAGAACTAAAATTATATCATTATAAATAGGGGGGAGTACAGATTGGACCCAAAGCCCATCAATAGGTGAAGCGACATCCTCTTACAGAAGGGTTTCAGGGAGGAGATGAGCCAGTTAAAGTACAGTGTAGTAACAACGAAATACGCATCTTTCCTCAAGTTCTCAAATGCTTCCTCCCACCCACTATCATGCTCCCGGTTCTACCAGACAAGTCCGACTAGAACAGGGGATATACACTGGAGTCGGAAACATGGGGAATTTAGGATAGGTATTCCCTCAGAACGAGTGATGGGAATGGTTATACTGGGAGGGTGGAGTAGAAAGGGGGAACTAATTTCAGGCATCTACATATAACCTCCTCTGTGGGGCATGGCCAACAGGGAAGTGAGTGAAGGGACACATTGGACAGTGCACGATATGAAATAGCAATTTGTAAATTATTAAAGGTTCATGGGGGGAGGGAGAAAGGGAAATATGGGGAGGTGGAACTGGGGGCCTAAGTGGAGGGAGGATGTTTTGAGAGTGATGATGGTAACAAGTGTGCAAATGAGATCTGCATACAATTGATGTATGTATGGATCGTGAGGGGAGGTGTGTGAGTACCCAATAAAATGATTCATTTAAAAAATAGGGGAAAGGGGAAAGAGGAGTTGTTGGGGTTTTTTTTTTTTATATAAAGAGGCGCTTATACCAAGGGCTCAAGTGGAAAGTGTTTGGAAATGTATGTGGCAACATGTGTGCAAATGTACTTGATACAGATGATGTACTGAATGTTATAACATCTGTAAGAGCCCCCAATAAAATTTTTTTTTAGTTTTTTAGGCATCACTGCCCTCCGGTGGTGAGTGTAGAAGGCTCAGTCTTTGCTCCTGTGAGCTGGAATTGAACCTCCATCCCAGTGGGCCGCAGTCCTGCACACAACCACTATGCCACCAGAGCTCAGCCCTAAAAAAATTTTTTTTTTGGGGGGGGCCATCACTGCTCTCCGGTGGTGGGAGTAGGAGGCCCAGCCCCACTGCTGGAATTGAACCTCCGTCCCAGTGGGCCACAGTCCCACGCACAACCACTACGCCCCCGGGGCTCAGCCCCGAAAATTATTTTTTATAAAAAGATCTTTCTCAGGAAGAAAAGGCATTGAAACGATCAGATAATTAAAAAGAATGATATGTAGGCAATTTTCAACAGACTGAGAGAAAGATAAAATAATTATAGATGACATCAAGGAAAGCACAGAAAACTTTCAAATAATTCATGAAAAAATACCAGAACAAACTGAGAGTAAATGAAAAAAAAAAAGAAACCATACAAAAACATCAAATAGAAATAAGATTTCAGAAACAAAAGAGCAAAGAAAAAGAAATGAGTGGAAGGTAATAAGCTTAAAGACAAACATCTCAGTGCTAATCTGCTACAGAATAGTTAAAAAATAATAAAACCAAAAAAATTATGTGGCATATGGTCAAAAGGAACAATTATGTGAGATCAGAACTACTGAACAAGAAGAAACAACAAAAGCAAAAGCAAAACTTGGGTAAGTTACTGAAAAATTTCCTTAGCATCATAAGGAATCATATCCATTCGAGATGTTGAAAAAGCCTCAAATGCCAAAAAGTTATTACCAAGACATATCATAACCAAACTGTCCAAAACAAATGACAAGAATCCTGAGAGCATCTTGAATAATCTGATTTCTCATCAGAAACCATACATTAAAAGGTGGCACTGGGCTGACATATATAAAACCATGAATCGAAAAATTGCCAACCAAGAATTATATGCCCCATGAAACGGTTTCTCAAAGACGGCTTTGAAATTGGGATCTTTCCAAATAAACAGAAAATAAAGGAACTGATAAAACCCAGATGAACCTTACAAGAAATACTAAGGGGAGATCTGTGGGCAGAAAACCAACATCAGACAGGAACCTGAGATAACACCACACATTGAAGGGGGACAGTGTAGGACATGAAAAAAAACAATGAAAATTTATAAATTAAATTATCAAGGATTCATGTGGGAGGGAGGGGGAAAAATGAGGAGCTGCTGCCAAAGGTTCGAGTAGGAAGCAAATGCTCTGAGAATGATGATGGCAACAGATGTACAAATGTACTTGGCATGAGGATGGATGGATGGATGGATGGATGGTGATGAGAGCTGTACAAGCCCCCATGATTAAAAAGAAAACACCACTCATAAGTCAACCCCGGTGTAATCCACTGCCATCCGAGTAGATTCTGACTCATAATGACTTATATAGGGTTTCCAAAGTTACAAAATCTTTATGAGATCAGATAGTCTCAACTTTCTCCCATGGCACATCTAGTAGGTTTGATCCACCAACTTTGGGATTAAGTGACCAGATTTTAAGCGGGACACCATTGACCAAGGGGTGGGGGGGTGGGGTTCTTGATTAAAAATTTGGTCTAGGGCTGAGCCCCGGAGGCTTAAGTGGTTGAGTGCGGAACTGCAGCCTGTGGGCTTGGCAGTTCAAATCCAGTGGCGGCTGGGTAGCACCCACAACCATCAGAAGCAGTGATGCCCACAAAAACAAAAAAAATTTGGTCTAGGGGTGGGGCCAAAAAATTTGGTCTATATGGAGCAACAAAAATTTTCATAGAACGCAAAAATAATATTATAATATATTTATTTTCATTTTAAAATGCCGCAGGTCATTGTTAAAGTGTTAAGAAGCAGGACATCTGGTCACTTTAGATTAGCAGACCAATCAATGTTCACCAATTGTACCAGTAGGCTCCTTTTCCAGCACCCCCCACCCCCACCCCCCAAAAACACAATCACCGCCATTGAGTCAGTGCTGACTATAGTGATCATATAGCTATGACAGGGTAAAACTCTCCCCCCCTCCCCGTGAGTGTCTGTAAAGAAAGGCTGACTCTTTACAGGAGTGCTGCCACGCTGCTGTTGATGGCTTCAAACTTCAAGCTGACCTGGCAGGTAGCAAGCAGCCCCATGAGTAGTCCAGCAGTGTTAAAACTATGAAATCAACACTGGGACGGAGGTGCAATTCCCGCTCACAGGAGCAAAGGCTGGGCCTCCTACTCCCACCACCAGGGCAGTGATGCCTTAAAAAAAAAAAAAAAAAAAAAACTGGGTTGAGCCCCGGTGGCATAGTGGTTGTGCGTAGGACTGCGGCCCACTGGGATGGAGGTTCAATTCCAGCTCATAGGAGCAAAGGCTGGGCCTCCCACTCTCACCACCAGAGGGCAGTGATGCCTAAAAAACTTAAAAAAAAAAAACTATGAAATCGAGACTAGGCTCCCAAACGTGGTAGTAACAGCATGTTGCTAATTAAGCTAATTCAGAAAAGGTGTTTGTCAAAACTCACCACCCATTCCTGATTTAAAAAATAAATAAATAAAACACTCAACAAAATAGGACTACAAGGGAAACAATTCTACATAACAAAGGGCATATATGTAAAACCAACAGTGCTTTCAATGGAGAGAAATCGAAAGAATTCCACTTGCAAACAGGAAACAGAAAAGGATGTCTATTATTACCACTCAAATTCAATATTGTGTTGGAGGTCTGAACCATATCTATAACACAAGAAAGGGAAATTAACATTGCATGACACAAGGTCAACCTACAAAAAATATTTATCAGTCAGTTCCTTTACACTGACAGAGAACTCTTAAAAGGGCAATCAGGTAAGTAATACCATTTAAAATAGCCACCTAAAAGATGAAATATTTAGGGATAAATCCAACCAATCACAAAAACAGATTAATACAAAGTAAACTACCTGCCTACTGATAGGTAGGCTTAACATTGTAAAAATAACAATACAACCCAAGTGATGTATAGATATAAGACAAACATGATCCAGATCCCAATACCTTTTAAAGAGATAGGAAAAATTAATCATTACCTTTAAATGGAAAGGAAAGAGACACAGGGAGGAAAACACTGCTAAAGAACAACACATAGGAGACCTCTCATTTCCCCAATCTCAAAACAGGCAGCATATGTTTGACAAAGGGCTGAAACACAGAAAGTGGGGAAGTGATGTCTGTAACAAATAGCGTTCACAAACCTAAAAATCCATTCACAGAATTAAACAGAATCCATCTCATACCACTTACCAAAACAAAGTCAAGATAGATCAAAAACCTAACTGCAACACCTAGAACTATAGAAAACATCCGTGGGGCTCAGCCCCAGTGGCATAGTGGTTGAGTGGGGGACTGCAGCCCACTGGGTTGGCAGTTCAAATCTAGCAGCAGCTCACCAGGAGCAAGGACGGGCCTCCCCCTCCCACCAGAGGGCAGTGATTGCCCCCCCCCCCAAAAAGAAAACATTCGTGAAAAAATAAGGAGTAATGTCGGGTCCCTAGGATATAGTATAACTATACCATCAAACATAATGAAAAACACAAAAGACTAGATAACTGTGTACTAATTATGGAGTTTTCTAAAAATTAGACACATACATGAGTCAAAAGATTTCATCAACAGAATAAAAAGTGGTTGAGTGTGGGACTACGGTACATGGGCGTGGCAGTTCAAAACCAGCGGTTCCTCTCAGGAGCAGCGCTGGGTAGCTCCCACTAACACCAGAGGGCAGTGATGCCCCCTCCCAAAAAAAAAGAGATAAAAAGAATCACACCACCACCACCACAAGAAAAAGACAAATAATTCAATCTAAATGGGATAGAGAACATGAAGACACATGCCATAGAAAACACTCAAGTGACCCAAACAAGAAAACCACATAATGAAATTCTGAGGATTTGCCAATCTGTCTGCTCAGTATATATCCTAGAAAAATAAAAGCCAAGACACAAAAAGATGTGTCTTCAGGCTGCCAAAAGCAACTTAAATGCCCATCAGTTGAAGAATGGATAATATTTGATGCATACACACAATGGAATGTGATCCAAATTTAAAGAAAAACAATGAAAAACAAACATTTCAATATATAGGCAAACCTGGAGGACATTGAGTGAAATATGTCAATCACAAAAGGGCAAATATTGCATAGGAGCACTATTATGAAAAGTCATGAAAAGGTTTTCACACTAAGCTATTTCTCCATTGGTTACTAGAAGAGGGAAGATATGGAAGGGTGGGAATTCACAGTCTAGGAGGTAGATCAGTGTTAATTTGGGTGAAGGGAAGACAAGTCACAGCAAAAGCAAGCTTAATCAAAAAGAGATGATGGAGACAGGGGAAGACAATGGCAATAAACAGCTATTGTTATATATACACATAATCCTGCAATAATAGTGATGTATACATCAACGTTTGTGTAGACATACAAGCTGGACAGGTGTGAAAGGGAGAGTGGGAACATATCCACAAATATGTATTTTATATAAAACATGTCTATATGTATCTACCTTCCTGAAAATACATCCATGACTGTGATATAGCACAGAAGATGCATGTTATAAATAATTCTTAGACATAACCAAACACTGAGGGAACGAGTCACTGGGCTCAAGACATTACTCTCAAGTTCAATTGGCATTACATAGTTCACAATGTTCTTCTACATCTAATTTGGTGAGTAGCAAATGGTGTCTTAAAAGAAAAGTTTGTGAGCATTCTCCTAGGGTGGAACTCTTCCCATTAAGAGGAAAGAAGAGTGATGAAAGGTGAAAGGCATATCAAAACAATTGGTCCAAATGGACCACAAACACACACCTTAGTCTCTACAACCCTGAAGCTAGAAAAACCAGATGCTGCACAGCTACCACTTCCAAATGTTCTGAATGGACCCCATTCGACGATCCTGGGTAAAGTGGGGGTAAAAACATTGAACAAGACCCCAAGTCACAAGTCACAAGACCATTCAGATAAAAATTGGGAGAGAGATCCCCAAGACGATGGCCCTTCGTCACCCTCCAGGTCTGGAACTGAATTCCCTCCCATGTGAGAATAATCACCCATTAAGGGTCAGAGAGCAGCATTTATCCAAAAATAAATTACAGGGGGGTGGGAAAGGAGAATGAAAATGGGAAAGACAAAAAGCAAGGAGGGGCCACGAAGGGGATGAGTAGGAACAAAAAGTGCATTACTTACTAAATATGTAACCGATTATTAACTACTCTCTAAACCTTCACTGAATGCATAATAAAAAGTTAGGACTCATATTATAAAGGGAACAAACAATGCTTTTCATTTTATTGTCATTTACTTTCTGTATTATCAATGCCATCTATTACATCTTTTCAGAAAACAGTTGGAAGTATACTTTTGTTTTCATTTTTATCTTTAATTTTATTTTTAATCAGCCTCTGTAAGTCATAATTAATTTTAGCATAAAAAAATTCTACCTCGGGGCTGAGCCCCGGTGGCATTAAGTGGTTGAGTGCGGAACTGCAGCCCGCAGGCTTGGCGGTTCAAATCCAGTGGCGGCTGGGTAGTGTCCACGACCACCAGAGGCAGTGATGCCCACAAAAAAAAAAAAAAAAATTCTACCTCCATGAATTTCCTCTTTTTCCTGTAGGGAATTCATGTCTTAATGTCCAACCAATTCAGTAATATACTGCATCCATTCTTTTTGATGTTTTGGCTTTATATACCAAATATACATACTATTCCACAACCTGACCATTGACTGTGGGAAAATAACCAAATGCCAACTAAGATATCTCTCTCTCTCTCTCTCCATTCTGACTCATGGTAACTCTACAGGGCAGGGAGGAGCTGTGAGTTTCCTAGACTGTCACGTTTTATCAAAGTCGAAAGCCCTGTCTTTCTCCTACAGAGTGTAGGTGGTTTCAAACTGCAGACCTTGTAGTTAGCAGCCCAACACTTAACCACTATGCCAGTACTGTGAAAACATACCAATGTGTGTCAGAAAAGGAGTTGGTACTACCGAGCTTTTTACATTCACAGCAACAAATGATACCATAACTCTACACATAAATGTTTGAAAAGTAGAATAAAATAAAATCTTGGAAATGGGGATGTTGAATCCTTTAAAATTCTCCAAAGTCGGGCTGAGCCCCGGTGGCGTAGTGGTTGTGCGCGGGACTGCGGCCCACTGGGACGGAGGTTCAATTCCAGCAGTGGGGCTGGACCTCCTGTTCCCACCACCGGAGAGCAGAGATGCCCAAAAAAAAAAAAAAATTCTCCATAGTCTATTACATGAGACTTTAATAGTGTTAAAATATACACAGAATACAACTATGTGCTTGCTATAAGAATAAAAATGGCTTGACTGAGCCAAAGTCTACAATCCATTGCTTTAAGTCTTTCCATAATATACACACCAGGTCATACAAACCAAGTCTAATTAAAAAAAACATCAGGGGCTGAACCCCAGTGGCATAGTGATTGTGTGTGGGACTGCGGCCCACTGGAATGGAGGTCCAATTCCACAGCGGCTCTACAGAAGCAAAGACTGGGCCTCCTACTCCCACCACCAGAGGGCAGTGATGCAAAAAAAAAAAAAAGCATCAGTAACAAACTGGGTGCTTTAAATTTCAACACAATATTAACTTCCTATGATTACCAGCATTTTGTTTTTCACTGCTTACTTTTTTTTTCACATCACTGCCCTCTGGTGGTCGTGGGAGCTACCCAGCCTTGCTGCTGCTGGATTTGAACCACCAAGCCAGTGGGTCACAGTCCCACACTCAACCACTACACCCCAGGGCTCAGCCTCACTGCTTACTTAAAAAAAAAATTAGTGGTAAAAAGCATTGATAAAATGTATTAGTATTTATATTTAATCTAATTTTCCTACTGGCTTTTTGCTAATAAAACATATATGAATCAAATTAAATCATTCTGTAAACAGTCTCTCATTTGGTTTCAGAAATTTCTTTTAAAGGACAATTTTACTTTATAAATTCTCTCCATTTTCACAAAGAGCTTTAATATCACTGACCTCCTTTCTGATGTTCACGTTCCAAAATACTGCAACGTCACATACAATATGCTCATAACAACAAATGTCATTGTTCTAAAATCCCAGGAAAAAAACATTAAAATGTTTTTCCATTCTGAAAATGAAATGCTAAGCAATTACAATCATTAAAACATAAAACTGACCTACTAGGACAAAAATTACACTTTTGTAGTCATTTATTAACATATGATTATTCTTAGGGTCTCATCTGCTAGCCTTGAAAACAAATATCAAAGTCAATCTTACAATTCATTTAAAAGGTAATACCATATACTCTTAGACATTTTGCAAATAAAGGAAAAATTGCTTCAAAATTTCTTAGATGTTAATATAAATACGAGTGGCTTCATATTAATTGGTTGCTATAGTCAACCAGTATGTCTTAAAATTGTCGTAAACATTTGTGACATGCAAAATGGATCTTATTTTGAAAACTGGTGATCTAACATGCAGATTTCTACAGAAATCCAAAGTCCCCCAAACAAGAGGGGAAATAAATATAACAGGGCCAACTGAGACAATATAGCTTTGTGGGGAAAATACTTTTACAATTCTGGATATGAAGAAAAGAAAAAGAACAGAGGCCTAAGTAACCAGATTGTCAATTACCAAGAGAAATACTTCTACAGTACCCAAAGGGTTACAAGCTTCCATATATGACAGATTTCAAAATGAAAAATAATTAGTTGATTGATTCTGACCGTCAGTTATCACTTTTATGTCAAGATAAATGTAACATGTTCAACCATTTTTAAAATGTCAAGCTAATAGTTCATTTCAAATTAATTTTAATAAATGTATATAGTAACTAATTAGTACATGTATGTTCTCTATGTGCCATTTAAAAATATTTTTATAAGGCTGAGCCCTGGTGGCGTAGTGGTTGTGTGCGGGACTGCGGCCCACTGGGTTAGAGGTTCAAGTGCAGCAGCAAGGCTGGGCCTCCTATTCCCACCACCAGAGGGCAGTGATGCCCCCCAAAAAAAATAATAATATTTTTATAACATAAAGTACTCATGTTGAAATCTAGGTAAATTGTCATTGGCTTGGGAAATGAAGCCCAAGTTTTAACATTACATGATTTGATAAGAACAAGCCAAGTATGTTTGAGAAATATGTCCTTGAACTATAAAAGTGGCTAAGTAGTTTTCTATGTAAGGTTGGCTTTCTTCCCTGTATTTACCAAATAAAAAGTCTGAGCCTCTAATTTGACATTTTTACTATCATGTTTTCTTTTAGTATGAAACATGCCCAAATGGTTAACCTTGTAAAAATTAAAGGAGACTTTTAACTACATGCCTTCCTATTTCCTTCAGTTGCTCCATCAGAAGGCAGTAGCTTAATAGTCTACTTAGTCAATACTTCCAAGTGGAAGAGAGTTTTGTAAATAAATCCTCAAGTTACTTTGGTAAAAACAGATCGTAAACGAACTTTCAACTCCAGAATGACATATTTGCTAATGCAGATTCTGAGTAGGATGGATGAAATTAATTCTACTCAGTGTAAAAAGTTTAAGTGGGGGAGGATGTCTCATATAAGTTCAACCCGTTAACCAGAAGCATCACAGAAAAATAAAGATTCTATAACAATGAAATATCTGGGTAATTTGCAATCTACAATTCTAGAATTGCTGAGATTTAAAGATATTCTTATTCATGTTTCTTATGAAGTCCAATTCTAAGTAATTCCCAGTATCCCACCTTCTCCCAGAAAGAGATTATGCACTTTCTGAAATCTTCCAACTCATAAGAATATAAGTAGGATAAAAATGTATATAGATGAAAAGTGCTACAACTCTTGATTTTTATTACTTTTGAAAAGTACTATATATAGTATATGCCTATATAATAAAATGACACCATCTCTGAGACACTTTCCATATTTTATTTACATTTTTTTAAGACTTTCATCTCAAAACCACATATCCGTACACCTTTTTCTTTTTGTGTTGGTTTCACTTAAACTTAAATGCATGGTTTGTTAAACGAAGACTGTAAACAAATATTTACCATGTCTGTTACATGTAATACACAGAAACGACTCTTAACAGAAATTCATCAACGCCCCCCACTTTTTAAATTTATAAATACAGGTATCAAAACAATCCTGAACATATTTTTGAAACTAATAGTAGTCAGCACCCACACCGCTTCAAAATTTAACACAATTGCAACAATATTCATTGTACCTACTACTTTAAACAATTTTCACTGCAGCTCTTTCATTAAGCAAGATGGATAAAGCATGCTCTTGATGGTTTCCTCCTGGAGACTGGTTTTCCCAAACATGAGTATATCCTTCCACAGCAACCGGACACTTCTCCAGCGAGTTTTCATCTTGTACACCTGAATTGTTTATGCTTAAGTTTATGCTTAAGTGACAGTACTTTGATAAGGGAGAAGTGCTGCATTTTTCCTCCTGTGGCTTGAAAACATAATGGGTGTACATATATTAGGCATATTCTTACAAATGTCCAGGTCACGTTTACCAGCTGAAATTCTTTCACTTAATGTGTGGGTATTTTGCATTGTGATACTTAATCAAGACATTAACATGAGTAGAAGGTTGTTGATTTAAGACAAGTTTGAGATCTACTAAAATCAATTGTTGTATGTTTGTCCTTCTGGTGGCTGTGGAAGTTTCATATTTTCTTTGGACATCATTAGTCGTCTTAGCTCTTGAAGTACAACTTTAATGCTATAGGAATTTTGCCATTTTGCTAATACTGGTATACTGCGTGCATCCACCTGAAAAGGTAGGAAAAAATAATAAAATTAACTATTAAATATAATGTACTATGGCACCAATTTTTAGAACATCTGAAGTGTTCTTTTTTTTGTTTTGTTTTTTTCTTTTTTTTTTTTTTGTGGACATCACTGCTCTCTGGTGGTGGGAGTAGGAGGCCCAGCCCCACTGCTGGAATTGAACCTCCGTCCCAGTGGGCCGCAGTCCCGCGCACAACCACTACGCCACCGGGGCTCAGCCCTGAAGTGTTCTTATTAAAACACTTACGACCTAAGAAACTCATAAAATTTTAAAATCTTTGTCCATCAAAACTTACCTTACAAAAAAAGTGAGAGAGAAAAACAAGCTACCCACTGGGAGAAAAGCTTCAGAAACTACATATATTTGATAAGAATATAATAATTGAGCATTCACAATTTAAGCTGAAACCACCATTCCCTGCTTCGTACTTGAAATTTAGTTGTACAAATTAGTTATAATCCTTGGATCACACAAGCTAGTATGTTTCTTCCATGTGGATTTAGTTGATGCCTCACTTTAACGACTGCTTGTTTGAAAATAAGTCTGTAAAACCCCAGATGTTATTCTTTCTGACAGTCAGGCATTATCTAGTCTCCACTATACTTTGCTATAGCACCCATATCTTCAGTGATCTCTTCATGCAGCCAAACATGGAGCAAGGCCATATCATAAGAACCGATTGTTCTTGATTGGAGTAATCAGTGAGAGCTCCAAATCCATTCATGTATCTATGGTTTATATGCCTCAGGTTGACTTTGGAGATATCAGTATCATTTTATATTACAGAACATTTTAAATCACACACACACCCCTTACGGTATAAGGTAAGGAAGGGTCCTATTCATACGCCCTTAGTTTAGCCAATGGTATAAAATTTGAAACACTGTTGAGAAAAGGAAATTATATAAATATAGAGTGCAATACATAAATTGATGATTCATACAGATTAAACTTAAAAAACTGGATTATTTAAATCAACAATGGGGCTTGGTGATAGGGAAAATTGTCCAATAACATCTACTCATCATACCCACCAGATGAATACATGTCTTAATAAAGCAAGGAGTCCATTAAAATATTATGTATGTTAGTACTAGGACATGACTTGATGGGCTCCCTCAAGGAAAGTGTGGCAGTCATGTATTCATTATGCCAATTTCATGATTGGGATGTAGGGGTGGCGTCTAGCCCGTTAATCTGGAGATAGGCATTGAGCAGCCAATGAGGCCTCTGTGTGAGCATGGCTTTCTCCTGCGATTTCTGGGAAATCTTGCGATATTTTCCTTGTGGAGATGAGAGGCTATCTCCCCAGTTGTTGGGAGTCAGTCTCTGAGGCAACGAACTACAGACAAGATGGCAGCATCTGAGGAGCAGGAGAAGCCACACGGCCTTACCCTGATGGAACCAGACCTCTGAAGCTGGAGAAGCCATATGGAAACCCTCGCCAGCACTGAGTTGCTTCTACCACCCCTGGATGTTGTTGATGGGCCCTGAGCCCTGGAAGTGAGAAGCCATAGGGAGACCCCTACCAGTGCCGGAATTCTACACCTACTGGCCTGTGACTTCATGAGTCAGAAGGGGACTTCAGAGACTGGTGTCGGGCATATGGGCTAATATCGGACTTATGACTTTGAACTGGACTGGGTTGGGATATTTCTCAAAGTTCCATTCCTCTTGTATATAAACCTTACCGTTACATCCATATGCGTATCTATGAATCTGTTTCTCTAATCTACCCAGACTAACACCAAGAGAGATCTCAATCAAAGACAACAATCAGCAGTTCTATAACCTTGAGATAGCTTAAATTGTGAATACCCTATGTGAACATGGTTATGAGTGACAGTGGAAGCCCAAAATCCATTTACAGGGTCCACACATGAACTGAGCCTTCTGTGAATCCCCTCTACCCATAAACCAGAGATCCTGTGTTACTCTGGGTTGACTAGAGAAACAAACCCTGAGACACTCATATGTGTGTGAGTGAACTTTGTATCACAGAGCAATTGTAAATTAAGAAAAAATTCCAGTCCAGTTCAGGTCAAGGCCATAAGTCCGGCCTTAGTGTATATGTCAAGACCAGTCCATAAATTTCTTCTGACTCACACAGCCATGGAATGACACTTAAGGCAGGAAGATCACATGCCAGTGAATGAAAAGAAAGTCTTGTGGATCCAGGTGGTGGTGGGAGCAGCTGAGCGCTGGCAGGGGTCTCCACTTGGCTCCTCTGACTCCAGGGCTTGGCTCTATTAGAGTAGCTCAATGTGGCTTGTTAACAGGAAGATGAAGCAGAGAGAGAGAGAGAGAGAGAGAGAGAGAGAGAGAGACCTCCAGTGATCTAGGTATATCCGCTGTGTCTCCAAATGAGGATATCAAGTTGCAACCTGACTGACAGGCTAGATTCTATCCCTTCACAAATTGGCAGATTACGTAACTACCAGATGTGAACGGTCTTGTTACTGTTATTATGCAGCAACATAATAGTGCAATCAAAAGTAGATTGCAGGTTCAGTTAGGGTAAAATTCAACACATTATTTGATCTTCCTTCTGACCCATTTTAAATGTTCTAGCTTTTAATGCTTTCTTTTCTACTGAGATTTTCCTCTGTCTTGCTTTATTATGGCTATTGGTTGTATTTTGTTTTGGTTGTGGGTTTGTTTTTTTTTGTTGTTGTTGTTTTTGTATATGAAATCCTGGATGGGTAAATCTAGAGACAGTAACTGGATTAATGGTTCCTTGCAGATATAACAGGGTATGTTGGGGTAAATGTGAAGCTAATAACAATGAGCACAACAAAGAACATGCTGCAAAATTTAATTGTGATTATTGGAAAATAATTGATAACATGATTGTACTAATAAATTGTATGATGTGAAACACATGCAGGTAAAATAGATTTTTTTAAACAAATAACAAGGACAATGCAGAATAAAATTTCAAATCAACATGGACTCTAGACTTTCTGGACCCATGAAGGCTGGATACTTTCAATACTTTCAACTACTGCCTGAGACAACTCTTAAGCCTTAAATTAAAAATGTCCCCACCAGAAACTATATTTGGTACTACTAAGTTGCTAATTCGACACTTTTGACATGGTTTCTATGTAGCTCTTTGTGAGCCAGACTGTGCACTATAGAGTATTGGGACTTTAGACTCGGGGGGGGTATGTTGTTTGTTTGTTTGTTTGGGGGGGGGGCAATCACTGCCTCTGGTGGTCATGGGCACTACCCAGTGCTGCTCCTGAGAGCCGCCGCTGGATTTGAACCACCAAGCCTGCGGGCTGCAGTCCTGCACTCAACTACTTGCGCCACCAGGACTCAGCCCCTAGACTCTGTTATTTTGAGGCTCGTATCATTCATATTGGCCACAGCAGAAGGACATGATGTGGAAACCCCACTAAATGAACTAAGATTTACCTCAAACTCACCTCACCTCATTGGATTTAAGGTTGAAATTCCCTACTGTCAGAAGTAGATTGGCTACTAACTCAAGGGCACAGAACTGGTATACTTTGGTCTGAATCTCTGGTCCTGAGGGTATCCAACGGATGGTGTCCCAGGACTAACATAAACTTACTATTTTAATGTCCTCTTTGCTTCATTATGACATGTATCAACCTGGCAGACACGGCTCTGCTGTGAATGCATATTATTTGCCTATCACCAACCTCAGCTGAGCAGTGTCTAGTCTCTTAAAGAGCTCGATCTGTACATGCCCACAGTTCACGTATTAGCATTCAAAGGTGGTCTATACTAATGTAATTTGCTTTTCTCAACGGTGTTTAAAACTCTATACTTCTGGCTAAACTAATGACACTAGCACTGTGTGGTGCTTAAGCATTGGACTGCTCACTGCAAGGTCAGCAGTTCAAAGCTATCAGCCAGCTCCACAGAGGAAAGACGAGACCTTCTATTCTGCAAAGATGTGCAGTTTTGGAAACTCACAGGGCAGTTCTACCCTGCCCTACAGAGTAACTATGAGTCAACAACGACTTGATAGCAGTGGAAGTCATCCACCAGGAGAATGATTGGTAATGTTCTCTAAAATAAAATGACAATGTTGTCTCCAAAGGGAATTGGAGACATATATCAACCATAAATGCATGAATGGATTCTGGGCCTGCACCTAATTCTAGCCCCAATCTAATAACAATTAGTTCTTATGACATGGCCCTGCTTGATGCCAACCTCATTAAGAGATCACTGATGATACAGGTGTTATAGCAAAGTGTGGTAAAGAAACTACTAGATGGTGCCCAGATAGCACAAAGAATAGCATCTGGAGTCTTTGAAACTCTTGTTTTCAAACAAGCAGTCATCTAGGTGAGTCATCAACCAAGTCCACATGGAAGAAGCACACCAGCCTGAGTGATCCAAGGATTAAAATAATACAATCCAAATCTAAAGGAGGAAATGGCATCAGGGCCTAAATTGTGAGCATCTGGCTTGTAAAAAGTAATGAATGACAATGAAAGCCCAAAATCCATTTGCAGGGTCTACATGTGGCTCTAGGCCCCAGTGACTTCCTTCTGGTCACAAGTGAGGGATGTGAACAGCCTTGCTATCAGACAGAGAGCATTATCAAATTGGTTATGGCAGAAGTAGTTAGATCAAAATGTAATGTAATATCTTATTACATTTTGATCTCCCTTTAGGCCATTTTCAATTTTACAAAAAAGTGATGAGAAAAAACATGTGGGTGGATTAAGTCCCTGGTGAATCAATCCCCTCTGACTACAGACCAAAAGAATTGGATGTTATCCAATTACCATTACTTAATTTAAACAAAACTCTGTAACAGAAACCTGATCAAATGAGGGAAATGAAACACAGAATTGGCGTACAACTTACCACACGGGAAATGAACAACAGAAAATGGGTGAAGGGAGGCAGTGTTTGGTGTAAGATATGAAGATAATAATAATTTATAACTTATCAAGGTTCACAAGGGTGGAAGAGTGGTGAAGGGAGAGAAAAGGGTTCAAATAGAAAGAAAATGCTTTGAAAATGATGAAGGCAATATATGTACATATGTACTTAATACAATTGATTCATGGATTGTTATAAGAGCTCTAAGAGCCCCCAATAAAACGATTTATTTTAAAAAGGAAGAAAAAAGACAAAGAATTTCCAATTCTCATAGAATCCAGATTCCTGGAGACTCAGAGGCTAGATAAATGGCAGGAACTATTGCTCTTATGTAATATTCAGACCTTAAATCAAAATCATATCCTGCAGTCTTCTTAAAACCAAACAACATGGGGGAGGGAGGGAGGGGAAAATGAGGAGCTGATATCACAGGCTCAAGTAAAAAGAAAATGCCTTGGAAATGATGATGGCAACATATGGATGAATGTATGGATTGTGATAAGAGATTTAAATGTCCCCAATAAAAGTATTTAAAACTTTAAAATAAAACTTTAGTTTAACTAAATGTCGTCTGCCTTGGGCATTATGCATTTTTAATTATCTATCAAAATAAGGGATACCACTTCTTGGCCTTTTGGCTAAGATCAACTGTGGTATAAGGGATCATATTGACAACAGTAATTCCTTAGATAAGAACCAAAGAGGGCAGGGAATTCATGTCAATGTGGGAAAAACAACTCAAGAGAAGGAAGGTGAGAATGGTTGGAGAACTGGAAAAATGTAACTTTTTTTTTCTTTTTTTAAATTCAAGGCCTGGTTCTCTTATAAAACCATGGAATTAAAAAAAAAAAAAAAACATGGAATATCTATGGAACATATTTCTTCTTTAATGGGTTGTAAAAGATTTTTTCTTTTTATATTTTTATTTAAAATCATGTGAGCCATCAGAAAAAATGAACATTATGTTAAATATGATTTTATGACCACATTTATCAATTCTTTTTTTTGTCAATGATTTTATTGGGGTGGCTGAGCCCCGGTGGCGTAGTGGTTGTGCGCAGAACTGCGGCCCACTGGGTTGGAGGTTCAAATCCAGCAGCAAGGCTAGGCCTTCTACTCCCACCACCAGAGGGCAGTGATGTCAAAAAAATATATCTCAATGATTTTATTGGGGGCTCTTACAGCTCATAACATTCAATACATCATTTGTATCAAGCATATTTGTATACATTGCCATATTCATTTCCAAGTATTTCTACTTGAGCCCTTTTGGTTTTTTTAATAACTCATTTTATTGGAGGTTCATACAACTCCCATCACAATCCATACAGACATCAGTTGTATGCAGGCCATCTTCGCACACTTGTTGCCATTATCACTCTCAAAATATCCCCCCCCCCCAAAAAAAAAAACCATCCTCACTCCACTTAGGCCCCCTGTACCAGCCTATTTATCAATTTCTTCTTAAAGAAGAATGGTCAGATGTCATTTTAACAGTCCAGTCCCTGGAGCAGGGTATCATGGTTGCCAAAGTAGAGGGTCAGCAAAATAGAAGTAGGTCACAAAGTGACTAAAACAATGGACTCAATCACATTGATTATGAAGATGGTCTGTGTAGTTAATGTTTCATTCTGTAGAACACCAATGTTACATGTAGTCCATAGATATTAGATGACATCTGACAACATCAAACAATAAAGCTTCTATTAGTCTCATTTGGGATTTTTTTCATGGTAACTATTTTAATGCAACATTAAACCACTGCACACAACCAGAATTTCTGGAAAACAAAACAAAAATTTACCTTTCTAATAGAACATACTTTCATTAATATTTCACTCCTTTTTTGGGGGGGGCATCACTGCCCTCTGGAGGGAGTAGGAGGCCCAGCTTTGCTCCTGGATTGCTGCTGGATTTGAACCGCCAAGCCAGTGGGCCGCAGTCCCGCACACAACCACTACGCCACTGGGGCTCAGCCAGTATTTCATTCCTTTTAATAAACATGTCATCCTTTATATATTTTATAGGATAATTATAAAACTACTATTTTACTTAATTCACTAAGCATTTAAATTGTGTAAAAAATCTTGCTAATTCTTTTTTGTACTTCTTTTTTTTTGGACATCACTGCCCTCTGGTGGTGGGAGTAGGAGGCCCAGCCTTTGCTCCGTGGAGCTGGAATTGAACCTCCATCCCAGTGGGCCGCAGTCCTTCGCACAACCACTACGCCACCAGGGCTCAGCCCCTTCCTCTTCTTTTTCCTTTATTTTTACCTATTTTTTCCCTTGATGAAAAATCAGTTCCCTTTCTTTTTTATCCTACCCAATCTGATAAGAAGAGGACCTTATTTACCCACTATTCGGACATATCCACCACACCCATGACTCAGCCCAACAAATGAGCATCACTACTCACTCTTGCATCAATGACAGACACCTCACCACGCAGCTTGACGCTGTGCTTCACAACTAGCCAGGAGAGCCACGCTCCCATAGTTACTCCATCCACCCAAGACAGGAGGGAGGGTCCCTGTCCTGCTGATGCTTTGGTCCTTCGATGGGTGCCATCGAGTCAGTTCAGAGCCACAAGGGTCCTACACACACACAACAGAAGAAATGCTGTGCTGCCATCCTCTTAATTGTGATGCTAAAGTAGCATACTGGACCTGCTTACCTCAACACACTGAAACAAAGAATATAAAATCTACGGGATCAAAAGCCAACACCTAATTAATAAGCAAACATGTGGCTATTGTCTTTAGGTGCCATCAAGTCAATTCTGACTTATAGTCACCCTGTGTACAACAGAACAAAACACTGCCCGATCCTGGGCCATAAAAATTATATACAGTGGGCTGAGCCCCAATGGTGTAGTGGTTGAGTGCGGGACTGTAGCCCACTGGCTAGGCAGTTCAAATCCACCAGCAGCTCACCAGGAGCAAGGCTGGGCCTCACACTCCCACAAGAGGGCAGTGATGCCCAATATATAAATTGACCGCAAAATGTCTCAATAGACTTAGCAACACAACGTCAAGTCAAGTAAGGAAATAGGGCAAAACGGCACAAGAGACAAATAAAAAGACCAAAAGTGCTTTCTGAGGATCGGGTAATATAAACTACCTGATAAGGAAATTCAAAACACACATACATAGTACCTTCAAAAGTTCAAGAAACAAACAAACAAACAAAAGTTCGAGAAACCACAACAACAGTAAGAAAACCAAACCAATACCTTAAAAGAATTCAGAAAAACAACGCAATTTAGAACTTGAAACCATACCAACACAGCAATCAGAAATCCAAAAAATTAACACAAAGATTTCAGAGATAAAACATTAGAAGAAAACAGGAAAGTAAATTCAAATCAACTGAAGAACAGACTGGTGAATTAGACAGCAAGCTACCTCACACCAATTTGTATGACAAAAAAATAGGGAAAAAAGAGAATGAAGAAAGCAAAGAATTAGTGAAACTCTGTGATGATTAGGGATTATGTAAACTAGTTAGACACTCCTGGGGATAGGCTGACTCCAACCTATCAACTGGATCACTGCCAGCGACACATCCTCGGTGCCATACACCATTTTGTAAAAGAGAGTGAGAGACCAAGCAAAATTGAATCCCTTTTGGCCCTTTGCCTTCTGCTGGAACTGTATCTCGCCTCTGGTTCCTCAGTCTCCTGTTGGGTCACCTGTGGATCCCAGGAACCTTCAGTGAACTACCAGGAGTAGACTCATTTAGTTGACTTTTGATCTCCACGTCCACGAAGAAGATATAACTATAAGTATCTCTGTACCAATACAAAAGCATTAGAATACATAAAGCAAACACTAATGGAATTAAAAGGAGAAATGGACAACTCCAAAGCAGTAGGAGACTTAAACACCACTTTCATCGCAGGACTAGAAATAAACTCAACCAGATACAGAACAGCACAATCAAGCAACCTGACCTCCTCAGAGACATGCACAGAACATTACCAGACTCACTGCCACATGGTTGATGCTGATGCGTAACAATACCACATGGTGTTTCCAAAGCTGTAAATATTAACAGGAACAGATAGTCTCATCTTTCTCCCACAGAGCAGTTGGTGGGTTTTAACCACCAACTATGCAGCTAATAGTTCACACACCCAACAAATTGCACAACACTCTTTTTCTAGGGCACTGCATCATTACCCAAAGTAATTATAGGTTAGGCCACAAAGTACATTTCAATATAATTTAAAACACTGAAATAACACAAAGCATTTGCTATTGTTACAAACTACACAATAAGAAATCTGTAAAAGATCAGAGGGTGGGGGGCCAAACACATGGACTAACAACTTGCTTATAAATCACTGAATCGAACAAATGTAAAATATGAAAATATGAGAATGAAAATACAAGAAAACAAAGCCAATGATGTGGCAAAAGTACTTGAGGTCAAAAAAAAAGTATTTGAGGTCAATTTATTACAAAAGTGCACACAACAAAAAAAGAAGGAAAGCATCTTTATCCAACAATGTCAACAGTTAGAAACAGTGCTCTCACTGCCCAGGAGACGACGCCGACTCACAGTGACCCATAGGACAGGGCAGCCCTAACCCTGGAGGTTTCTGAGACGGTAACTCTTTATGGAAGTAAAGTCCTATCTTTCTCTGGTGACATCACGCGTAGTTTTAAACTGCTGACCTCGGTGTTAGCAGTCCAGTGCAGAAAGATTAGAGCAAAAAGAAAAGAAATAGAAAACAAGAAATAATGGAATAAATGAGGCTAGAAGCTGGTTCTTTGAAATGAGTAACAAAGCTAAGAAACCGCTGAGCCCTGGTGACACAGTGGTTGTGTGCGGGACTGCGACCCACAAGTTGACGGTTCAAATCCAGCAGCAGCTCTCCAGGAGCAAGGGTGGGCTTCCTATTCCCACCAGGGCAGTGATGCACAAAAAAAAAAAAAAAGCTAAGAAATCACTGGGAAATTTAATAAAGGGAGTAAAAGATGCAAATAACAAACAATAAATGAGCAACATTAAAACAAACTCAAACAGAACAATAAGTGTACTCGGAAACTGTATTCCAACAACTATGAAAACCAAGAATAAATGACCATATTTTTTAGAAATACGCTACCAACCTAGACTAACACAGACTCTTATTCACTGCCATCTACTTGATGCCAACTTATAGTGACCCTACAGGACAAGGTAGAACTGCCCCATGAGGAACTATTTACACAAAACACAAAGGGCAATTTCTACAAGGACCTCAGGCTCCATTACCCAGAAAGTAGAAGAACTACATGATACCCAGTCATCACTGGTCACGCCAGGTCCTGGACACGAGGAAGAAAAATACACCGTGGTCCTCAACCTTCCTAACGTCGCAAACCTTTAAGGCAGTTCCTCATGTTGTGGAGACCCCCCCAACCATAAAATTATTTTCGTTGCTACTTCATAACTATAATTCTGCTACTGTTAATGTAAACATCTGAGATGCAGGATGTATTTTCGTTGTTACAAATTGAAAATAATTAAAGCATAGTGATTAATCACAAAAACTATGTAATTATAT
>PVJH01030046.1:0-25288 GCA_004026705.1 Nesogale talazaci
CCATTCCTCTTGTATATAAACCTTATCCTTATATCCATATGCGGGTCTATGAATTTGTTTCTCTAGTCTACCCGGACTGACCCAGAAACCAAAAGAGCAGATTGGCTGCCGTGGGGCCCTTGTGAGTCAGTACCGACCCGATGGCAGGGGGTTGGGGTTCTGGTTGTCCGCTGGCTTGGACCGGGGTCTCTGGTGTCTGCATTGTGCTGGGCAGTTCATAGCAGGTGCCCCGAGGCCTGGGGCCTTGTGCTCTCAGTCACCCTGGCAGGAAGATTTTACTGCTCAGGTTTCAGGTAAGGAGCCTGCAGGTCAAAGGTTAAATTGCTTGCTTAGGGACCCCAGGCCAGCAGAGGCCCAACGGGACTGGCCGCCTGCGGGCTCTCGCCCGTATCTTGCTTCCTCGAGCACCACATCCTTCTCAGAGTGACTTTGGCTCCAGACCTGCTGGCTGGACCTTCGGATCCCTCCGTAGGAAGGACATCGGGCATGTCCACCTGGCTTGGGAGGTCCCTTTGAAATGGAAGACTCTGCCCACCTCTACCAGACTCCTTGCTTGATGAGGACCCTGCCCCCTGTGCACACCCACCCTGCTGAGCAAGCCCAGAAGGCCGCCGAGATCGCCCACCCGGCCCCGTCCGTGACCTTACCCTGGGGCACCTTCCAGGTAGGGGCCCGGTTGGAAGAGACAGACAGACTTCTTCATGGATGGGTGGAAGAAGATGACGTACTCATAGCCTTGTCCCTCCTCTGAGATGCACCTGGGGAAGATGCGCCAGTCACTCTTGTCTGGGGAAAGACAGGGAGGGGGGCGTGGTGGCACCAGGCAGGGGCAGGGGCGGGAGAACCAGTCGACTGGAGGCAGCCTTTGTCCTCAGGGCGCCCTCCATCCGGGAGGGGAGGGACGACACTCAGGAAGATCCCTGACCATTCCCCATGGAATTCACACGCATTCCCACAGAACTCACAAGAGAAGCAACGCTGCACAGGAACGAAAGACCACCCAAGCCCCGATTGCCCCCCGCCCCCTCCTCAAGACAAATGCAACTATATATAGTCATCCTTGGTTGGGAGATGCCAAATTGTTTTTAAAAAAACTTGTTCCTGTCCCCAGCTGGAAACTCAGGTTGTCTGCCCACACACACACACACACACACACACACACACACACACACACAGCTACATGCAGGTGCACACAGAAGCAACTACATGCCAAGGAAGATGAAGGTGGAAACCTGTTGATCTGGGCGCAGCAGAGCTCAGCCTGGAAAGTGTGATTGGCCTGCAGAGGCCAGGGTGTTGCCAGGCTTCTATGGGCTTAGGGAGGAGAACTTGGTTTGAAAATCTGACAACAACTGGCGGGAAGCCAGCAAGGCCATGTGCTGATGCTGAGCTGCGGGTGGCCCATGCACAAGCCTGGGAGTCCAGGCAGGGTGCCCTGGGGAGTGTGTGTGTGTGTGGGGGGGGGGCAGCTCCCGACTTCAGAGGAAGAGGCAAGAGGGAACCGAGGGCTCACTCTCCTCCAGCCTCTTTCCTCTTTCCTCACTAGGGGTGATGTTAGACAAAAGGGGTGGGGCCGTTGCAGGCTGGGAACCAGAAGGGAACTTGTAAGTTTTCTTGCTGAGGCTGAATGTGGGGTGACTGTTGAAGGAAGCAGGGCTGGTTGGGACCTCCGGGGCCAGGGATGGGAGGTGGGGGTGGGGGTGGGGGCAGGCCGTGTCCTGCTGCTGGTGTGTGTGTGTGTGTGTGTGTGTGTATGTAGGGGCACTCTCTCAGAGCAGGCCTTACCTGCGCTGGCTGGAAACTCGAAGGGCAACTTGAATCCTTTGATGTGGTCTCTGTTGGACTTGAAGGAAGGCAGCTTGACCCAGCCACTGTCCTTGGACTTCTCCAGAAATTCTTGGTACATGCTTAGCATGTCTGGACACCAGCTCGCATTGGGCAGGGCATAGTCCTTCAAGTCTTTCCTCTGCAGACAGAATTTGGAGACCTGAGGAGGCAAGGCCAGGATTAGAGAGCTTTTCTGAGCTTCCCACGCCCTCCCTCTAGAGCAGCGGTTCTCAACCTGTGGGCCGTGACCCCTTTGGGGGCCGAATGACCCTTTCACAGGGGCCGCCCGATTCCTCACAGGAGTAAAATGACAGTGATGAAGGAGCAATGAAAATAATGTGATGGTTGGGGGTCTGTACCACATGAGGAACTGTATGGAAGGGTGGCGGCCTGAGGGAGGTGCAGAAGCCCTGGTCTAGAGGGTTAACCTGAGGGAAAGGGCCCATCTCCCTGGAAGAGGGTTGAGAATGCCTACCCGGGAGAGGGCCACGGGGGAATGGTCATGGGGGAGATGGCCACGGGGAGCCTGCCGGGCAAAGAAGGGAAGGGGAGATTGGGGCTAATGGTTACAGTGGTCTAGTTGGAAAGCTGCTGGGGATCCCTGGTTGGGGTGCATGGTTGGCTGCTGTTGGGAAGGTTGGGGTTTCCGGTCTGCCTGGAGGCACTTGGGGAACAGATCCTGGCAGTGTCTTCCCTGCAGAGCTGCCACTGCAAACCCGAGGTGCCCAGTCCTGCTCTGAGACACTTGGGGTCTCTGTGACTGGGAAGCAACTCAGAGGGGCCGTGCGAGGTCCCCATCTTCTGGGGCTGGGGACTGCAGGCGTTGGCCCCGATGGCACCCTCCTGAAGCTCGAGGGCTGCTTCACCAGCGGCCTGCTAGCCCGCAGACAGAGCCTGAGCTCCTGCAGCCCTAGGCTCCGGGAGAAGGGCTGCTGGCTGGGACCGAGCCGGGACCACACTTACCAGCGTGTCGGTGGACGACACAAAAGCCGAGGCGGGCTGCAGACTGGGCAGGCTGGGCTGGGCCCCGGCGAGGGCTCGGTGGTGACTCAGCCTTGCTGCCACCTGCAAAGCCCTCTTCATCATGGCTGAGTCCCGAGGAGAGCGAGGAGGCAGTGGCAGCCAGGTGAGTGGGAAGGCTTTGGTTATGCTGTCAGGTGGCAGGACGAGCCACCTCCCAGACCTGCCTCTCGGCTTTCTGTCATCTGCCAGCTGTGCCGAGGAGGAGGAGGAGAGCGTGTGCTCCACGGAGGGCAGGGCTGGGCTGGATCGACGCCCCGCCCCGCCTCGGTTACCCAGCCCTCCGACGGCACCCACACCACCACGGGCAGCATGCCACACAGAAGTCTGTTTCCTCCAAGGGTAAGAAGCTTGATGTTGGAATTCCGGGTTCTGGGCCTAGGGGGAAGGTTCTCTCTCTGTTGGCTCCGGAGGCAGGAAGGGCCTTGTCACTGGGCGGCTGCTCCCAGAGCAGCAGTTCTCAACCTGTGGGTCGAGACCCCTTTGGGGGGTATTGAACGACCCTTTCACAGGGGTCACCCCATTCATAGCAGTAGCAAAATGACGGTGATGAAGTAGCAGCCAAAATAATTTTATGGTTGGGAGTCACCCCCACACAGGGAACTGCATGAAAAGGTCTTGGCCAGAGGAAGGTTGAGAAACGCTGTCCTCGATGATCTTGAAGTGACTTGATGGCAACCCTCCTCCCCCCACCCCCGCACGGCCTCTGCTTGTTTGTTCACTAATCTCAGTTATGACCAAACAGATTAACTCCAGATCCTCTAATCAGTAGAACAGAGACAACCCATTTCCAAGCAGAATAATAAGAGATTCAGATTTCTCTCTCTCTCTCTCTCTCTCTCTCTCTCTCTTACACACACACACACACACACACTTTTTGGTCCTTCAGTCCGTCACACCCACCGGTGGGGACCTAATCGATCAAGGAGTCTTGGCTGGAGACCTTGAGTAGCCCCACTGGGCACAAGGGTGGGGGTGGCTGTTGGGAATGGCTGCGGGGGTTGGGGTGGGGGGCAGGGCTGACCAGAACCCAGGGAGAGCTCTGTTTTATCATTCTGGGAAGTTTCTTAGTTCTCCAGGGCTTCTTGATATACTTTTACCTCTACAGATATTTATTGATTAGAGGGAAAGAGAAAGGAAAATAGAGAGAGAGAGAGAGAGAGAGAGAGAGAGAGAGAGCGAGAGAGAGCCCTCTGCCATGAACTGATTCCAATGCAGTCACCCCAGGTGGGTCTCCGAGGCTGTGAAGCATTATGGGAGCAGCAGGCTCGTCTCTCTCTGGTGGAGCAGCTGGTGGGTTACCTGCTGACCCAGAGGTTCCGCCAGGGCTGTTTTCTTGATGGGAAGGCGTGGGCAAATGCAAAAACTCTCGTAGGATTCTGGGAACCTTGTCGGCGCAGCGCTTCCCTGTCCGGGAGGGTCACTGGAAGTGGGTGCGGACTGGGTGGTGGGCCAGCCAGGGCCGTTTCTTTGTCTGCCAAGGGGTATCCTGTTCTGCCAGCACTCACTGCGAAGGACTTCTTAGTGGTGGGTTTTCCCACGGAATTAAAGCTGCCGGTTTCCGCGAAGAGTTCCAGGGTTTGTCATTGTGGTCGTTATGCCCCAATGTCTCTGTGAACTCCAAGGTTGTCTATTTCACCTTGGATACATTTGATTAGTTGGTGGGATTTCAGGAAAGGAGGAAGAGAGGGTCCTTTGGTGCAGGCATTTTTACAGCCCCAGCCCTGTGGCCTCCATCCCAGCTGGCAGAGACTGAGCGTCTAGGCAGCTCCATGCTCCCCACGAGTTGTTAACGACTGTGTTTCAGAAGGAGCCCACCAGGCCTTTCTCGCGAGGCACCTGTAGGGACACCTGAACCCTTGAACATGTGAGCACACCGGCGTGCCTCACCCAGGCCCTCTAGAAATCCCAGTTTCTGACTTACTAGAACCAAGCACCTTCTAAAAGTCAAAACTGTGCAGAGGGGAACCGATGGGCATGGGAATAAAAATAAACACGTGTCAGCAGAGTCTGAGCGATTAGACTGTCTTCTGGTGGAAACCCAAGCTTTGCTTCTTCTTCTGTGTTTCCTGGCCATAAAAGACTGAAATAGAAATACTTCCCCTCACCTCCTGGGAAGCTACAGATTCAACTTCCTGAAGGACGGGGGCAGCCCATTTTTTAATGTATCAGGACCTGTATCGAGTCCAAAATACGGCAGTGCACTGCCATTCAAGACAGGGTGTTTCAGATCAAGCTGAAGGCCAGACGCCTCCAGACAGATGCTGGGAGGGGCACCTTGAGCCGCCTGTCACCGTACAGGAGCGAAGATGCCCTGCTACCAGATCTGGCATCTGTCTGGGTGATACGTGAGATAGAAGAAGGTGTTTTGGATTGACTTGTGTTCCTTCAGCTACTCTCTTGGGAATACTCCTTTGGGAATAGGGCTTTCTCTGTTATGCTACCAAGGCCATGTCAATGTAGAAAAAGCCCCTCAAAACCCGAACTTCCTGCCTGACTCACAGTGACCCTAGCGGACAGGGCAGAACTGCCCCTGTGGGTTTCGAGACGGTCACGTTTCACATTCTCCCGGGGAGCGACTGGTGGCTTCAGACTGCCAACCTTGTGGTCAGGGCCCTAATGCGCAACCTCCACACCACCAGAGCGCCTGCTTGTCTGCGTGGGGGGTAGCTGACGTCCAGCGACTGTGAGATGTAAGAAGAGCAGCTTAGGGCCGAAGCACGGGGAGAGAGAGAGAGAGAGAGAGAGAGAGAGAGAGAGAGAGAGAGAGAGAGAGAGAGAGAGAGGCCGTGTGGGTGCAGCTGAAATGAGCATCTCCCCCCAACCCCTCACCCTCACTGGACACAGGGAGAGTCTCTCCCTAGAGCCGGTGCCTGAATTGGAGCTTCTGACTCCTAAGAAGAATCCCTGGTGGTGCCCTGTGTTAAGCGCTGGGTGGTTTGGATCTGCCAGGGGCTCCATGGGAGACAGATGACGCAGTCTGAGGACCTCCAGCCTCAGTCAGGCTGTGGGGCACCTCTCTGCCCTGGAAGGTCCCCGCGAGCCACCATCAACCCCACAGTCCCCTCCCGAGACGCACAAACCACCTGTCATACGCAGGCCACATCGATTTGCTTGTTGAAAGTCAAGAGGGTGTGACACAGTTACTGATAAAGCTCAAAGACTCTATACCCCTCAGCGTGGCTTATCAACCCCCAACCCAACTCACTGCCCTCAATTCGATGCCCAACTCCGTGAAGCTGTAGGGCAGGAAGGAAACGCTGTAGCGGTTTGCTGGAGTGGAAAGGCCTTCATTCGCCCCCGGAGCGGAGGATGGTTTGAAGCCTCAGACCTTGCAGCCCACGGCAGAACCGCTATGCCCCAAGAGCTCCCAGTATGGCGTGGGCCTCAACGGAGAGAGGACAAACCTCCTTACAACGACACCAAGCAGCAGCGTGAGATTCAACACAGAAAAGATTCAAGGTGCCGAGTGTCTCCTTCTACTTTGATCCCTAGCCAACACCCACAGCTCCGCCTGTTAGGCAATCCAGGCGCTGGGCAGACCTGTTGCAAGACACCTGGTTAAGGTGCTGCAGAGCCACCATGTCCCAATGGAGAGTAATGATATCTCTAGGCTGGCTCTGGCGACCTGACATCCTGCTTTTTAACAATTTGTCCCGCGACGTTTTCAAATTAAATAACTATCTTACTGTTGGGCTGCGAAGTCAAGTCAGAAGCCAATTCAGAGGTCAGGGCAGGCTTTATGGGAGGGCTTGCAGGCGACTTCAGCCACTCAAAGGAGTGTGAGCTGAGGAAGCCGTGCACCAAGGGGACAAAATGAAAAGTTTTTATACCCCCTTGACCCGCGTAGGTGTTAATCCTCAAACGAAGGGAGTGCTCCCACAGCTGGGTTTCGTAAGGGAGATTAGATGGTCGTTAAATCTATCTAAAAGTCGTGGGAGGATGGGAATGCATCTCTTTTAGAAACAGGCAAGCACCTTGATTCCAAGTACAAAGGTTTCAGGGATTTGCGATTAGGTACAGGGAGAGTTTAGCAGGAGTGAGCTCCTGAGAGGTCAAATGGAGGTGCTGCGTCTAAAAATGGAGTCTCTTGTGCCAAGACCAGACACTTCCAATGCTATTTTTGTGTTCTATGAGCATTTCTGTTGCTCCACAGAGACCAAATTTTTAATCAAGAACCTTCCCCCCGCCCCCGCCCCGGTCAATAGTGTCCCGCTTAAAATCTGGTCACGTACGCGCTTACACACATACACACAACATGGAACACACAGTGGTAGAAACCGGCAAGTTACAGGTCAGGGAATTTCCAAGTCTGAGGATCAGATGGTAGGCTGGAGTCTTATTATGGGTTCAAATAAAGGACAGCCGCCATAATGCCTTGATCATTTAGAAGAGACTTTGGGAGGGAGCAGGGGGCAGGTCATTTAGCAGCTAAAAAATGGCTGTGATCGACTACTAGAATCTAAAAAGTGATTCTTTGACTACAGCCTCGAGTCCACATTTCAATCCATCTTTTAAGGCAAAAAAAAAAAAACAACTTATTTATCCTTTGCCTAAGACTTAAGCAAGCATACACAGAAACAGAAGACAAAATTCATGTTACTATTCTTTAGGGTTAGCGAGTGTGACAGGGTACAGCCTGGAATTATAGCATCCTGGTGACTTCAGGAAGAGCAAGCGTGCATTACAAGATACATTCCTTAGCGTAAAAGAAGCAATACCAAACTTGACTATCGCATCCTGGTTACCATAATTGGATCGACTCCACCATTTAGATGACCGCATCGAAAGGAACAAGATTAAAACAGAAGGTATATGGAAGAATATGCTAAATAATGAACCTGGGTACGTGAGAATACATTTTAAAATCGATCACGAGTGTGACTCTCTGAATGACGGAGGGGGAGGGGGGCAGGTCATTCATGCTGCAGCTAAAAAAATGGAGTTTCTGTTGCCAGTCTGCCTCAGCTTCTCCTGACTCGTGTTACGCTGGGGGTTGATGAATCTGAGGTCAGCAGGGAGACAACAGGCTTGTGGCTACAAAGTCAACGAATGCCAGGCTGGTAGGTCGGGTGGCGGGTGGCTGACAACGCCCAGGGTTATCCGGCCATGTGGGAAGGGGTTGACTCCAGTCCGAAGAGGCTGCTGAGCCAGATGCAGAATCCAGCTCTGCAGAAAAAGCGAGCGAGCTTTCTGTGGGAAGCAGACCACACCCTCACAAAGACCTCATTGTGACGGGTAGGTTTGTTATGCCAACATGGCCACAGAAGATTGGTGGGTCTGTTGTGACGGCACAGCCAATGAACACGCAGGATGAATTGAAGGGCAGAGATAGGAAGGGCTTCGCAAGTCCCGCCCTCTCTCTCTTGTTTCCAGATCTTCGGACCAGAGAGTTGCCTTGTTCGTCCTGTGCCTGGACCTCCAAGCAGCACTACCCGTGGGACACCTAATCGTGGACTGTGTTACTGTGAGTTGAGGATCCTTGAAGCCCTACTTCGCCACGCTTCTGGGATATACATCTCTTGAGCTGGGGACTGTTGGACTCTGTTATCTGGCTGACTGTTGGTGACTGTTGGTGACTGTTGCTCTGCCATTTGCTGTCTGTAACCAGATAGCCTGGATTGCTCTACAGAGGACTATTTAGCGGCCCTGAAGAACTGAAGGACTGCCAGTCTTCTAGTTGCCTCACACAAGTGAGTTGCACCGAGCAATCTGTATTGCTTTATAGTTAACTTTTTCTCTTTTTAGCTTATGTATCTTTCTTAATACATACATATATAAAAAGGCATTACTAGCATCCTGCCTGACACACTCATCATGGGGTATCAGGAGGTCTTAGCTGCCAAACCACCAGGCCTAGCCAAGTTGACACAAAACCTTCACTATCATACTACAGGGCTGTAACTCTCCTTAGGTACATGTGAAAGCCTGACAATGAATAAGGAAGACCTAAGAAGAACGGATGACTTGGGACTCACTGTCATGGAGTCCATGTGGACGCATAGGTCCTGGTAAAGAGCATTAACACGCCCATGGACTGTCAGAAGCACCTGGAATCCTGGTGGGTGTTGTGGGTAAGCTTCCGACTGAAATCCAAACAGCCAGTTCAAAACCCCCAGCAGCTCCCTGGGAGAAAGACTGGGTGTTCTACTCCTGTAAACAGTTATAGTCTTGTGAACCCACAGGGGCTCCCTCTGGGTCAGCAGCGAGTGAGTCAGAGACCGTCCGTTGAAGTCCCTCTATGTTGATTAGTCTGCATCTTCCCTGCCCCTTCAGTTTCTCATCCTTTACTTCGTTTGCCCCCTGAGCGTTGAGTCAAGGCTGCCCTTTTGATCGTCAATGGTTGACTGTTCTAACGAGGAGGGGAGATCATTTCCAGGCTTGATAGATAGGGCTCTAGTCTTAGGGACTACAGGAGTCTCTCTCTCTCTGTCTAGTGAGTAAGCCTGGACTCTTTCATGATTTTGAGTTCTGTTCATGTATTTCTCTCCCTCCGTCCCGGGTGTCCTCAGGCATTCGTTTTTAGAGCCGTTGATAGGTGGACACCATCTAGTTCTTCTGGTCTCAGCGCTCCAGAGACTGGTGTCTTTCGGTGGTAAGGACTCTTCTTTCCTCCGCAAAACAGAGAGACCAGTAGCCGCGCTTTATACTATCGTTCCCCAGAGGTTAGGACCCCCAGTCCCTGCCCATCAAATGAGGATGCCGAGCATCGTCGTTGCAAACGACGTTAGCGCCCCCCCCCCTCGAGATACACAAATCTGTCTTGAAAGAAATATGCCAAAATGTTCCTCAGAAGGGAAGATGGCAAGACTTCATCTTGTTTACTTTGATCGTGTTATAAGGAGGGCCCAGTCCCTGGAGAAAGACAACATGCTGGGTAAAATAGAAGGTCAGTGAAAGAAGAGTAAACATCTCGATAAGACGGATTGACGGGCTGAGCCCCGGGGGCGTAGTGGTTGTGCGTGGGATTGGGGCCCACTGGGGTGGAGGTTCAAATCCAGCAGCAGCTCTCCAGGAGCAAGGCTGGGCCTCCCACTCCCACCATCAGATGGCAGTGATGCCCCACAAACAACAAACAAACAAACAAAAGACGGATTGACACAGTGCCTGCAATAAGGGGCTCAAGCCTAGGGATAATTGAAAACAAGGTGCTGGACAGGGACGTATTTTGCTCTGTTGTATAGGAATCACTTTGAGTCAGAAGCGGAGGGACTAGAACAGCTTTGGGACCAGACACGGATTATTGGAAAGTTGATTGTGGTGGATCGTACTGTGCTATCATATGATCGAGACCTGGTCAGTTGGCCTCCTGAATTTGCTTGAGGTTTAAATATTTCTTACTTGCTCCGTGACAGAATTTTTCTCTCTGACTTATTTTAATATCGCTGGTGTTCTTTTCTTTCTCCTTGTTTTTATGTTTACCTTTACTATTATTTTCTGTTTTGTTTTTGTTTTTTGGGCATCACTGTCTATTTTGTTTTTATTGTTTCGGTTAGATGGTCAGAGACAGACAGTAACGGAATCATGGGCTTGGGGGTGGGGTCGGGGAGAGCGAAAGGGAACAAGCAATGAACGCAGGGGGGAGTCCTGGAACGGATGGTGATGATGTCACACAGCTCTTTGTAAAAGTGATCTGACGATGGAAGTGCATGATGTGTGAATTTTATATCAATAAAACTATAAAAGGGGCTGAGCCCCGGTGGCGTCGTGGTTGAGTGCGGGACTGCGGCCCACAGGTTTGGCGGTTCAAATCCAGCAGCGGCTCTTCAGGAGCAAGGCTGGGTCGCTCCCACGACCACCAGAGGGCAGTGATGTCCCCCCAAAATTAAAAAAAAACTATAAAAAAGAAGTCAATCAACAGCTCCTAACAACAGCCTCCTAAATGCTGAGAAAATATCTTTATATTCTTTACATTCACCCACGTGTACTATTTCTGCTATTGGACAGTAGGACTTATAGAGGCAGAGAAGGGAAAAGAGGAATCTGAGGAATTAGAAGTTGTCAATACTCATAATTGTCCATTCTAAACACAAGACCAGATTCCTCACCACTGGACCAAGAGGTAACATCATGATCAGTGGAGAAAAGGCTGAAGCTGTCAATGGTTTCTGTCTTAGTTGGATCCACAAGCAAAGCTCCGGGAAGCACAGTCAAGAGTTCAAAAGACACATTGCTGTAGGTAAATCTGCTGCACAAGATCTCTGTAGAGCATTTTTGTTTTGTTTGTTTGTTTTGTTTTTTTGGGGGGGCATCACTGCCCTCTGGTGGGAGTGGGAGGCCCAGCCTTGCTCCTGGAGAGCTGCTGCTGGATTGGAACTGCCAACCCAGTGGGCCCCAGTCCCACACTCAACCACTACGCCACCGGGGCTCAGCCCCTAGAGTATTTTTTTTAGGCATCACTGCCCTCTGGTGGTGGGAGTCGGAGGCCCAGCCTTTGCTCTTGTGGAGCTGGAACTGAACCTCCGTCCCAGTGGGCCGCAGTCCCTCGCACAACCACTACGCCACCGGGGCTCAGCCTGAGTAATTTTTTAAGTGGTTTTATCGGGGGCTCTTACAGCTCTTATAACATTCCATACCTCATTTGTATCAAGCATATTTGTACACATGTTGCCATCTTCATTTCCAAATATTTTCTACTTGAACCCTTGGTATAAGCTCCTCTTTCCCCCTCCCTTTAGAGTATTGATGAGCAAGGATGTTATTCTGAGGACTAAGGTGTGCCTGACCCAAGCCATGCTCTTTTCTGGGCATCATTGCTATCTGGTGGTGGGAGTAGGAGGCCCTGCCCCACTGCTGGAATTGAACCTCCAACCCAGTGGGCCGCAGTCTCGCGCACAACCACGACGCCACCGGGGCTCAGCCCGCCATGCTCTTTTCAATGGTCTCATCTGCCTGTGAAAGTTGGATCTTGAATAAGACCCAAGAAGAGCTGATGAGCTTGAACCGTGGAGAAGAATACAGGACGTATTACAGGAGAAGAAAACAGGAACCTGGAGAAGAATACAGGAAGTACGACGAACTGCTAAAAAGACAGACTGCTCTGTCTTGGAAGAAAGAGGACTAGAAAGGTCCTTGGAGGCGAGGACGGTGAGCCTTTGGACTTCTTGTCCGAAGAGGCCTGTCCTTGGAGAAGGACATCGTGCAACAAACAAGAGGAAGGCCCCTCGGGGAGAAGGATGGATACCATGATTCAAAGCATCCGGATGATTTTGAGGATGGCCCCGGATCAGACAGCGTCCCCTTCTGATGTGGACCAGGTCCCTACGGGAGTTGAGCCGGGAGAACAGAGGTGAACTGAAGGATCACATGAGTGGTTGATACCATTAACCCGGGTGCTGTAGAGCGATGTTCTGAGGCTGCCTGGGGTCCTGAAGCGCAGAAGGAGGGTCTCCCAGGCTTGGCTGATGGACGACAGGAATGAGAAGGAAAGAGATCCGATGGGAGGGAGGAATCTGCAGAGGGTGTGAATGGCCCTGGATTTCGAGGTGGAGAAAGGAGCCCATTGCCTAAAGCCAGCCCGAAAGAGGGATGATAGGATTGTGGGGAAGGATGTAGGGTTGTGCTTCTCTCTTCTCTGGTGACTCCTTTCCCCACCGCTACTCATCTTGGGGGTTCTTTCTTCGTGGGGCAGCCATTGGGGAGGTGGAAAGGTACTTGGCTGATGGCTTATAATGTGTTGTGTTCCCAAATGGCTGCTGGTAAAGCCTGGTTCTGAACGCCTTCCTGGACCCTCCCTCTCGGGGTGCGTCCCAGGAGCCTGCCACCTTCTCCCCCCTTCTCTCCTGGTTCTCACTGGGAGGGACCTTCCTGAGATCCAGCCTGCAGCCCGGACGGACATCCCTCAGTGGGCGGGTCCTTCGGAAAGGAAGATCACAGTTGCATGTTGAGAGCAGCGAATCTGTCTGCACGACTTCGTGTTACGGCGTTTGCCTGAATCCATCGTTTCGGTTCCTGCCTAGGTGGGACGTGTGACTGGCTGCCCGGGCAGGGGGTGGGGGTGGCAGGTGGGAGTGGGGGACAGGGGCTCTACCTTGTAGCAGGTGCCTGAGGACCAGCTGAAATGGGAAAGGCCATCCTGGCAGACCTGGGAGCGCCCATAGGAGAGGCGAGGAGAGGGCAGGCTGGGTGCAGTGTCCGTCTGGTGAAGAGTAGCACAGGAAGGACAGCGTCTAGTGCCTGGGCACCGCAGGTGCAATGGTGCCAGACAGGGACAGTTGCTTCAGTCAGCTCCGGGGGTCAGTGTTGGACACGACACTGAGCGGATGGAGGGCAGTCGGCAGAGTTCAGGGACAGGAACCCAGCTTCAAGTGGAGCTTGCAGCCCTGCTCAATGTTGAGAGTGCCTTCCAGAAACGTCCACAACTGCCCCAAGGGATCTGCGGTCCTAAATGTGAAATGCCCTGAGGCAACAGGGCGTCTGAGCTCAGAAAGGTGCAATAACAAACCTTGAAAGGGTGTGTGTGTGTGTGTGTGTGTGTGTGTGTACACAATCAGGGTGGGCTGACTAATACCTGAGCAGATCCATATCTGAAATTCCCTCTCTTCAAGGCCGGAGAGTAACTTGGGAAGGAGTGTTCTCAAACCAAGTTCATGGGTGGTGCCAACGGTTAATGTGCTTGGGGGCTGCCCGAAAGGTGTGTCCTTTGAGTCCACCCGGAGATTCGGTGGCAGTCTCCTGCTCTGGTGTCAATTTGAGGATTGAGAGTGCAGGGGTGGAATCTAGCCTGTCAGTCTGGAGCTAGATAATGAGATCTGTGTGGGCGTGGCCTTCTGAGAGTTCTGGGAAATGTGGTCCTTCCTTCTTGGAGGCGGAGACACTCTCAGTTCACTTCTTTGGGGACCTTCTGCTGACAACACCCGCTTGGAGACTTTATCTCTCGACTCACTCCCTGGGAGACGTTGCAGCTGCTGAGACACGTGGCAGTATGCTGAGAGACCCTGAGCCCTGGAAACTGCAGGAACCGTGGGGAACTCCCTGCCAGCGCTGAGATGCTTCTACCGCCACTGGATACACAAGACTCTGCACCCAGTGGCCTGTGATTGTCCTGGTGTCATTGACCATGCTTCGGGAGTGTGAAGAGGACTTTACAGATTGGTATCAGACTTATGACCTTGGACTGGACTGGGATGTTTTCTTGATATAAGTTGCTCTTGTATATAAATCTCTTTCTTATACATGTGAGGGTCTATGGGTTTGTTTCTCTGGTCTATCCGGACTAACACAGATACCCAGGAAGAAAGGCGTACTGATTGACTTCAGAAGCGGGTCTTTGGAAACCCCACGGAAGCCCGTTCTGCCCTAAGATACATGGCGCCCATGAGCCAGAATCCCCTTGGCGACAACAGTTACTGACTGGTCGTCTTCAGGCCACTTAGTGGCCCTGGCACTGACCCCGGAGCTGACGCGTTGGTGGCACAGCAAGCCCACGCTTCTTCTCACCTGTGTATCCCTGCTGGCTGTGGGATTTTGACAGCCCTCTCCTCACTGCCCCTCCACTCCCACAAAGGTCCCAACAGCGCTGTCACGCACTTGCACCTGTTCGGGGGCCGAGCTTGTGAGCTCTCTGAGGACAGGTGACGGCAGCTTTGCCCGCTGCTGCTGGCGGTCCAGGACCTCGGGCCAAGGAGGCCCACACTGCGCGGAGACACTGACTGTTCCTCGACGAGGCACGAGGTTGAAGTGAGGTGACGGCTTATGAGGGAGCAGTCCTCTTCAGTCCACAGGGGAGCACTGCTGGGTCTTGGGATCCGGCTCCCAGAAGAACTCCACTCAAGGTTCTCCCGCTCCTGTCCTCTGCTCATCCGGGTGAGCTAGAGAGACAAACTCAGAGACACTCATAAGTGTGTAGTAGAAAACTCTGTATCAAAGAGTCATTGTGTATTAAGAAAACACCCCAGCCCAGTCCAGATCAAGTCCCCGAGTCTGGTGTGAACGCCTATGTCCAATTACCAGTCTATCGGTTCTGCTTCAGACTCACACAACACATGCAGTGATGCCGAGTGCAGGAAGATCCCAGGCCCAGTGGGTGGAAGGTCTTGTGGCTCCAGTGGCGGTGGGAGCATCTCAGTGCAGGCAGGGGTCTCCCTGTGGCTCCTCCAGCTCCAGGGCCCTGCTTCCCGCAGAGGTCTCCACGTGGCTTGTCCGCAGGAAGACAAGCAGAGTGTGTGTCTGGCCCGCCTCCAGGGAGGAAGACGGGAGTTCCTGGAATCCCCAGGAGAGGGCCATGCCCACACAGAGGCCTCATTGGCTCTGATCTGATTGACAGACTAGACCACACCCCATTCCCAGGTTGACATGAGATTATATAGCTACCACTCCTCCCCCACCTCCCCATGGGCTGCTCAGTCAAGAGACCCCTCCCTTTGAGTGTGATCCCTCCTATCCCCATCCCACCCACCCCGCCCTCCTCCCTTTCCAGTCCAACCTTCAGATACCCTTGTCGGAGCTCTCCTATCTGCTCAGAATTTTCTGGTTATTTCCCAAGTGCTCCCCAAATCCCACACAAGAAGGTTGCCATGAAAAACTGGTTCCTCCTTCCCTGGGGCTTCTCTCCTCTTCCCCCAGATGGAGGGGACACACCAGCACCGCCCCCTGAGTGCCTTGAAAAGATTGTGTTTCCTAATTAAACCGGTCTGACCGTGTGTTCTCTCCTTGAAGCGGAGAGCCTCATTCTGGGCTCTGTCCTAGGTTGTGTCGGGAAGATACCAACCCGCTGGCCGGTCCTGTTCTTCCTGTGGCTGTGGCAAGCGACGTACAGAGATGTGGCTTCCTAACCCCGGCTGAGTGGCCCCGGTGCCCTGGTGATCCTGTCTCTGTTTCAGTGCTGGGTCCCCTTGGTGCAAAGCGGCCAGAGAAGGCCTGGCTCCTCCGGGGGCCCTTGGCTTTAGTCTGAGTTCATCTGGCCCCTTGGCACGGTGGACTTTTCTCTCCGTGCCCACGTAGGTCAACAACTACTCCAGAAGCACCTACACATACACACACAATTATATACACATATGCACATTCATTGCTATATAAACACATGTATATATGTACACATGCACATATGCACATATAAGTGTGATTGCATGTGTATACAGATGTTGAAACAGATACATGCACACAACATACACAACATGAGCTAATAGGTATGCAGACATGTACATACCTGTGCCCTCAGACCCACCAATAGACACAACATTCATGCAGGGGCATACAGACATTTTCAGGAATACACAGATGCACACACTTAGGCATGGACACACACACTGGCATATTTGCAGAGACACTCAAATGCACACATGTGGCACAGGCACATAGACTTACAGACGTACACGCTGACTCACACACTGACGCAAATACAACTGAAAGCACAGCGGTGGATGTGCACACATGCATACACATAAAGAAACACACACGCTCTTACGAGTTCAGCCTTTTAAAAACAATCCTGGGATGAAAATGAGTACTCAGGCGAACCTGTTGGCTTTTCCCCGTGCAAAGCGACGATGAATCAAGGAGAAACCATGAGTTCCATGGACTTGAGAACCTTAGCTTCCACGACTCTGAGATCAGAAGGACAAGCTGATGCCCAGCTGCCCCCTCCAGCGGCTCTGACATTGGGAGAACCTGGGAGAAAACTGTGGAGCAGAACTCAAACTTACATAAATGACCAGATTTGCTGGGCAGAGACTGGGGGGACCCACAAGACTATGACTCAGCCCCCCTTTCGTCCTAAAAGTGAATCCGCCACCACCACTCAATTGTCAGCCAAACTATAAGCAGGTCTCTAATCCCACCTGCAGCACTAGAGAGCTCATGCTCCAGGGAATAATCAGCCGTCTGAGCCCAGTCGGGCAGGAAGGACGAGGATCTGAGTGGGGAGAGGAGGAGACCTGGAAACCAGAAGGGGACCAGCGATGTCACACTGGATGCTGCACTCCAGGTCATGAAGTCAAATGCGCATGAATTGTTGCCTGGAAAGTGAAATCACTTTGTAAACTCTCACGCAAATCGTAAGAAACTGATGGATATTCATGATACATTGCTATTGAATGTTGCCATGTTTGGGTTTTGTTTTGTTTTGTTTTGTTTTTTTGGTGGCATCACTGTCCTCCGGTGGGAGTGGGAGACCCAGCCTTGCTCCTGGAGAGCTGCTGCTGGATTTGAACCGCCAAGGCAGTGGGCTGCGGTCCCGCACTCAACCGCTATGCCACCGGGGCTCAGCCTGTTGTCATGTTTTTAAAAATTGTCTTTACCAGTTTCTGGGGTCAGGATCGAATTCTTTGGGAAATCCCTGTTTTCCAGATTCAGGTTTGAAGATCCTGGTCTGCAATCCAGTGACGAAGGCCGGGCTCCTCTCCAGGAAGTCTCCACTACAGGAAGCCGAGGCTTGGGAGCCAGGAGAACCCAGCGGAAAGTCCTGGGTCTTCCTCCGTGTTCCCAAATCACAGCACCCACTTCAGAGGGCGGCCGCGTGTCTTCGGGAAGCTTGCTCAGCCTCAGTTTCCCCACCTGTCAGGCGCGGCCCTCCCTGGGATGGCAGAAGCCACGGGGAATGGATTTGTACTTGCACGCTGCCTGTCAACGGTAACTTTCGGCAACAGACAGCGCTTGGTTCACCGTGACTTGCCCTGCGGTACAAGGGGTCGCCCGAGAGGGGGCCGACCCAACTTCCTTTCACTCACGCAGTGCGGGGCCTGGTCTCTAAGGATGCCTGTGGGACTGCGGCCTAAGCAGGAGGTGGGGGATCTTCCCCACCAACCCCTCCTTGGGAGAAAGAGGAGGCTGTCTGCCCCCGCAGACACGCTGTGCTGAAAACCCTAACCGGGCACTTCTACTCCATCCTGGAGGGCCCCCGACGACGCAGGGTTGATTCCACGGCCTGGGGGTTGGCTTGGGTTGGCGTCACCTCTAACCCTGTGTCTCTTTTGTGGCATGTCAAGATGCAAGAGGCCGAGTCAGGCTGAGCGGGTGACCAGACGTCCCGCTTTTTAACAATTTGTCCCATGTCCTGCGGTGTTTTAAAGTGAAATAAATATACTACAGTATTATTTTTGCGTTCTATGAGCATTTTTGTTGTTCCAGATAGGCCACATTTTTCACCAAGAAGCTCCCTCCTCTGCCCTCCAGTGAATGGTGTCCTGCTCAAAATCTGGTCACGTTTTGGCCCCTCTTCTTCCCTGGCTGTGTCTGACCTGGTTGCTGGGTTCTGGGAGCACAGGGCTGCTGTGGGGAATGTCGCCACCTTCCCCGTGGGAGTCTGTGGGGATTTCGCATGGAACGCTCTCGTGGCCATTCAGAGGGAGAACAGCGGGTTCCACGCTGACCGCGGCCATGGCAAGGTCAGCCCCGCGCCGACCATTGCAGGCAGGGGCGTCCAAGCCTGCCCCTCCCGTGTTCCTGCCGCGGGTCCCCACTGCGGGGCTGCTCCAGAGACAGGCACCCTTTTTCCCTGTGGTGACCCACGGGGCCACTTCCCTGGCATGCAGACTCGGCCCCCCAAAGGGCAGAGGGGGCCGCTGTGGGAGTCCAGGGGCCCCGAGACACAGGCTCCACGCCCCACCCCCCTCCTTGATGGGAGTGTTGGCCTTTTTCTGATTTTCTGTCAGCTTCCCTCCCTCGCAACCCTGTCCCTGCATGCTGCCCCCAGCCCTGCATGTCCAGATGTGTTTCAAAACCTTTAAATCCTGAGAACTCGGTCCTGTGCCTCTTAGAAAAGCTCCAGGCTCCTCAGGGCCCCTTCCCTCTCCTCCCCACCCCCTGCAATTGCCCCGAGTTTGCAGCCTCCCAGGCAATGGAGGGTGGAGTGGGAAGAAGGGTTATTTACCTCTCCCTGTTCCCCTTGCCTGACTGACAAGATTTCACAACTGAAACTCGAAAGGAGAGAATTTAAATGAGAACCTATGCCTCCCCAAACTGTAGACATTTCCACTTTTAATAGAAATTTGTTTTTTTTGTGTATATTATGATCTCTGTAGGTCCCTCTAGATAAGCTAGGCGGGATAAACAATCTGGAGGAGAAAACAACTGGACTGGCTGTTCTGGGACATGAGAGGGGGAGATGGGAGAAAGGAAGTGGGTGTTAACAAACTCAGGGACAAGGGAACAACAAGTGATCCAAAATTGATGTCAAGGAGGGTGTAAGAGGCCTAGTAGGGCTCGATCACAGGCAATGGAACCAAGAGGAATGACTAAAACCCAAATGAAGGCTGAGCATGACAGTGGGACAAGAGGAAAGTAAAAGGAAATAGAGGAAGGAACTAGGAGGCAAAGGACACTTATAGAGGTCTAAATACAGGCACGTACAAATGTAAATGTATTTCTATATGATGGAGTAATAGATCTATGCGTATATATTTCTAGGTTTAGTATTAAGGTGGCAGATGGACATTGGGCCTCCACTCAAGTACTCCCTCAATTCAAGAACACTTTGGATTGTGATAAGACTTGTAAGAACCCCCAATAAAATGACTTTTTTTTAACTTTTTTTTTTGGGGGGGGCATCACTGCTCTCTGGTGGTGGGAGTAGGAGGCCCAGCCCCACTGCTGGAATTGAACCTCCATCCCAGTGGGCTGCAGTCCCGCGCACAACCACTACGCCACCGGGGCTCAGCCCAAAATGATTTTTTTTTTTTTTAAAAGAAGAACCACACACACAAAAGAAACTCTTTTGTCAAGTATCCCAAAAATGTAAAATTTATTTTCATCATTCTTAAATTCTGTACGTATCTGTAACAGCTATAAAAAAACAAAACAGAAAAATAATTTTAAAAAGGACACCTTGTTCCTGGATCCGGGAGTCTCAATATTGGTTTTATTTTAGTTTTTCACCTATAGCGAGCGCGTGGCTTTCCACGCTGTGATGTGATGTGCTACTGACAGTGTGCTTCAGCTCTCCTGTGCAGCCAGGAAACAACACACAGACTCAGGCGCTGCCATCCCGCCGATTCTGACCCAGGGCGACCGGACAGGACAGGGCAGAGGTGCCTCGGTGGGCTTTCTAGACGGTCACTCTTTGTGCAGTAGAGAGCTGACTGGCTGGTGTCTTTGAATTCCTGAGCTTTGGGATCACAGCCCACAGATGCCCTCGGTGCCACCAAGCCTCCTCGGGAAAGGGAAATCACTGTCACCCTCAGTCTAGGGAGGAGACTTGCACACTTGCTATAGTGAGATCTTCAGGCACACGCACTCCCAACTCAGGATAGAGTCCTGCAGTTTGGGATCCCTGATACACCCGTTGTTTTTCACCCCTAGTGTAGAATCCATTACAGCTAGCCACGGCCACCCCATTTGTCAGTTACCTATTGCTCATCAGTGACATGCTTGTTGATGGCGCAGTGGTTTTGTGTTGGGCTGCTCACCGCAGAGTCAGCAGTTCAAAACCACTGGCCGCTCCTCAGGGGAAAGACGAGGCTTCCTCCTCCCAGGAAGAGTTACGGTCTTGGAAACACCCATGGGCCTTACGTTCTATCTTGTCCTGTACGGTTGCTGTGACTTGAAGTTGACTCCAGGGCAGGGACTGATGGCTACATTGTTAGCAGGCTGAAATGCTTTGTCTGACACTGTTTCTGAGAGTGAAGAATCTGGAAGGACCTTAGCCGGGAGCCTCTGGCCCCGGGTTCCTCAGGAGATAAGAGTGAAGCTGTTGGTCGGGACTGGAGGGGCCTGTCCTTCCCCTCTGGGCTTCTCCACACGGTGCTCTGGGCCTGCTCTGGGTCCACTCCCCAGCAAGTGGTCCAGGAAGGAGAGGAGACTTAAGATGGAAGCCCCACTCTTTCTAACCTCCTCTTGGAACCAACATTCCCTCGGGCTTGCCGGATTCTGTTCCTTGGAGGTGAGTCCTTCAGTCCAGGTCACACCTGCAGGGAGAGGAACGAAACGTCCCCTCTCGAGGGCAGGAAGGTCAAAGAGTGCGTGGACTTAATCGCTCAATGCTCAGGGTCTCTAACCCGAGGGTGGGCTGATGAGACAGCCCATGGGCCAGCAACTGGTTTTCGCAAATGAAAGTGGCATTGGGACATGGCCAGGTCTGTTCCTGTAGATCAGGGGTCCTCAAACTATGGTCCGCGGGCCACATGCAGCCCTGCGGGGACATTTCTTGGGCACGCTGGTTGTTTTTGTTACCACTGCCTGTCCTGCTTAGCAGCTCACTCATCCCGGGCCTTGCTGTGAATTATGCTCATAGATTTTTGGTGTTTGTTTTTTTCAAACTATAATCCGGCCCTCCAATTGTCTGAGGGACAGGGAACTGGCCCCCTGTTTAAAAAGTTTGAGGATCCCTGCTGTAGATGCCTGCGTTAGACAGGGTTCCCTAGAGAAACAAAACCAGGACGCTGATAATTCTCTCTCTAAATTTATATAGATAGACAGATGTATAACATAAGAAATAAACAGTAACTAAGGTAGAAAGCAGTACAAATGGCTTGGTGCAACTCACTTGTGTGAGACAGCCAGTAGACGGGCGGCAGTCCTTCCAGTCTTGAGGCCTGCAGAATAGTCCTCTGTAGAGCAATTCAGGCCATCCAGTCACAAGGAGCAAATGGCAAAGTAGGTCACCAACAGGTAGTCAGATGACAGAGTCCAACAGTCCCAGCTCGAGGTGTATTTTCCAGCTGTGTGACGAAGCAGGGCTTGAAGGAACCTCAACTCACAGTGACACAGTCCACGGATTAAGTGTCCCATGGGTAGTGTAGCTTGGAGATGGAGGCACAGGACAAGCCAGGCAGCCGGCTGGTCCGAAGATCCAAGAGCGAGAGAGAGGAAGGCGAGGCAGCCATTTATATCTCCGCCCATCAATTGATCGTACATGTGTTCCTTGTTCATGTTGGGGCAACAAACCTACCTATCACACTGGTGTCTGTGCTTGCTCTCTCCCTACAACGTGAACACCATCACCACAAGGTCGACCTGTGGTCATCGCAAGCCTAAATGGACGGAAGAAGAACAGATGTATTTGGATCGGATACTGGCATGGAATACTGAAGGTACCATGGCCTGCCCAAAGAACCAACCAGTCAGTCTGGGAAGAAGTGCAGCCTGGCCGCTCTACAGAGGAACAGTCACTTCCCGGGGGACTCCTGTCAGCAGAGACCAGTCTCGGGAGAAGGGCATTCAGCTGGGGAAAGCAGGGATGGGGAAGAAGAAAGTGGAAGCCCTCTGACAGGATGGGCCGGCCCGGTGGCTGTATCAACGAGCTCGGACGTCAGAAACTCCGGAGGCCGGTGCTGAAGCAGGCCGTGTTTCCCTCAGCTGGACGCAGGGTTGCTGTGACCACACAACCAATCCCGAGGGAGGTCACACGACACCGGCACGAGATGCCCCACCACGTCTTCAGCAGAGACAAATCCTCAGGGTGGTCTGAGCTTGTGCACACACAGACACTCCCATTATCCAGAGAGTACCAGGGAGTTCTCTCTCATGAACCCAGGACAAGGAACCTTTTTACGGAAGTCGATTCATTACTGTGCATAGGAGTTGGAAAAGCTGTGCTAAAAGGTTGCACATAGCCTGGGAAGAGGGTACAGCTTATAATCCCCCGGCTGAGAAGGTAGGAAGGAAAGAAAAGGAAACCTTTCCAAGGGAGCTTCTCTGAGTGATTTTATCCAAGCAGAAAAGTAAACTCCCTGCCGTCGAGTCGATTCTGATTCATGGTGACCTACGGGACAAAGTCGAAATGCTTCCTAGGCCTTTCTGTGGCTTAACTCCTTACAGAAGCAGAACCGCCTCCTTTTTCTCTCACAGAGCAGCTGGAGGGTTTGAACCATGGACCTTTCGGTTAACAGTCCAATGCTTAACAAAGACCTGCAAAAGAAATACTTAGCACAAACACAGCTTGTCACGTTTCCCAGGCTGCGTAGCCTTAAATACATGATGAAGCCAGGGAGTCAGCCCATTCTGCAAGGCAGCGCTAGTGGCAGCAGTGCCAGCTTCAGGGAACGACCCCGACACAGTGCATTTGCTTTCTGAACCACAGAACCCCTATCTTCTGGTTTCATCATTTTTTTAACTTGCCCTCACACTGCTGTCTCCTCCAGCGATGGTTGCCATTGGAAAACACGTGTTTGGCCAGGGTTTCGTGATGGCCAGTTATTAAGTGGAACCAGGATCTGGCCCCCAAACTCCCCAGGTGGTGGGAAGATGGAGCGTGCTTTGGCGGGGATGGAGGTGGGGGGGGGGGGAAGACAGGTACGTTGAAAAGCTGCGCTTTGATACCGAGCAAACCTTTTCCCCCTGGACTTCCTTTTATGTTTCACTTCACATTCCCATTAGGGAAAAGCTTTTTGTTTTTGTTTTGCCCTCTGGTGGTTGTGGGAGCTACCCAGCCTTGCTCCTGGAGAGCTGCTGCTGGATTTGAATCACCAAGCCTGTGGGCCACAGTCCTGCACTCCACCACTACGCCACCGGGCCTCAGCCCCTAGGGAAAAGTTTTAATCCCATTTATGTTCCTTTTCGTTCCTGGAGCATGTTCTTTGCTATGATGATCTTTCCAGTCTCTCTCTCGCTCTCTTTTTTTTTGGGGAGTGGGTGGGGGGGATGTCTCTTTTAAGCATGTTGAAACCAGGTGGTAGGAGCAGAAATTCCCTGCCTGGTTATGTTGGCAGTGATAGTTCAAAGACCTTTTTTTTTTTTTTTCTGGGAGGGGGAGTTCTTTTCTTTTTTTCCCCCACATCACTGCCCTGGTGGGAGTAGGAAGCCCAGCCTTGCTCCTGGGGAGCTGCTGCTGGATTTGAACCATCAATCTAGTGGAGTGCAGTCCCACACATAACCACTGCGCCGCCGGGGCTCAGCTCAAAGACCCTTTAAGAGCATCGATTCTTAAGCATATGGTTGGTCATCATAGTACAGGGGAAGGGAGATGTGAGAGACCGTTCCTCGGGGTCCCCAGCAGGCCTGAGATGGAGCAGAGTCAGGGGACAGACCTGACCACCCTGCTCTCCGCCTCCGGACTGTTCCCTCGCATCTGCCGTGGTGGTCAAAGGTCCACCCGATGAAGACAAGGGCAGCTGTGCGGCCCGAGCACGACAAGCCAGTGTGCGAGGAAGACTTGTAAGAGTGGACAGAGAGACAGCAGCAAATGTCAAGTGTGGGAACAGGTCCGGCCGGCAGGGAGGTGAGGGCCGCGGAGCCACCGACACAGGCTCTGGCGACCAGGCTCAACGAGGCAGATCTGGCTTTATTACAGCTTTTGCAAGGCTTATAAAGGTTTCATTGACCAATCAGATCATTTCTTTCATACACTTCCTGGTTCCCAAACATATCCTTATCGGGTCTTGGGTTTGCAGCATGAAAAAACGATTGGCCCATACTGTGGGCTAAGTAAATTAGGTATTTCTGGCTGAGTTATATAAATGGGATGTAGCTGGCTGAGCCAGCTGTCCAATTGTCTTACAAGACTATTTTGTCCAATCACCTTAGGGGACCAACCATCCCCTTATATTGTAGGACAGTATCGTCCAATAGTATTGCAGGGGCTTAGCTGTTACTGTGGGGAAGCCAGAAGCATTCTGGTGTCTCAGAGGTTTTAAGTGGAAGGATACCAGGTGGACTGGTCTGGGGTCTTATTGCCTCAAGGCTGGAGTTCTTTCCAGGAGTCATGGAAACATGGATACCCAGCAGCTTCTGCCTGACTGAAGGCTGGAATGTTCCAGGAGACTTAGAAGCACAGGTTCCAGCTACCTAAGGGCGTGGATACTCAGCGGCTTCAAGACTGCTCCAGGAGACAGACACAGCAGCATCCTGTACTTTCTACGTCTTTCTCCCAGATCCACAGGTCCTGCCAGGACGCAGTCAAGAAAAGCTGGCCACGTGGCATCTTCTCGGTTAGTCCTTTTGCCTCGAAGGTCCTTAGCAGCTTTACAAGCCTGCCCAATAGCGTAAGAGAGGAGAGTCACGTGTCCTCCCTGCCTCAACGGCCTACCAGTTAAGTGAAATGAGACAGCAGTTTGGTTTGCCCTGCTATGTATTTATTGTTATTAGTTGGGACTTCATATGTATATTACTTCATGTCAGGTAGAATTGTACAGAGGTTACCACAATGTTTCCAAACATTCTTTTTCTACATGGTCTCTTTGACATATCTTTCCTTTTACTCCACCTCCACCACTGTACCCTCCCTTCCCTGAATCTCTCTCTCTTTTATTTTTGTGGGCATCACTGCCTCTGGTGGTCGTGGGCGCTACTCAGCTGCCGCTGGATTTGAACCGCCAAGCCCGCGGGCTGCAGTTCCGCACTCAACCGCTTACGCCACCGGGGCTCAGCCCTCCCTGAATCTTTTATTTTACTTTCTGTCCCCATGGTTTCATCAATCCTGGTTTTTATATATAGAAAAATGAAAAAGCATATAACCCAGCTTCAAGAGGGTGACCTCCATTGACATACACCTCTGAGATAATGCACTGCCACGAACAAACAAAACCAAATAAGACATTACAAATCAAAAACAGCCTGCATCATGGGGGGG
>PVJH01030047.1:0-25292 GCA_004026705.1 Nesogale talazaci
TGGGAGAGAGAAAGAGAGACCTGAGACCGCCCATCATACCGATTCATCATCAGGGGGAGCAAGATGGAGAGAGACCGACACTGAGAGGTTGGGGGGGGCGGCGCGGGGGTGGGGGGGAAGCACATTCAGACAGCCAGGGACTGAGAGAGGGCACAGAGACATTCAGACAGGGTGGGAGTCCGGAACACACACAGACAAATGGAGACAGAAAGACAAACACCAGAGAGAGAAACAGCTTCAGCCTCAGCATGGCAGCAGCAGGAGTCAGAGCGATGGCATCAGAGATCAGAGAAAAGGCGTGGAGCATGAACTCGGCAGCAGGGTCCAGGGTGAAGGCCAACAGTGGACTGCCCCAGTTCTGGCCACTGGAAGCCAATCTCCTCTCGGATCATGCTGGGCCCCCAAACAGGTATGGGGAGAACATGCGAGGAAGCATTGCTCTGCCTGATAGAGGCACATGGGTGGTGGTGGGGGACAAAGTGGGAAGCTCCCTCCCTCATGGGGGAGGCTGGTCAGTGACCACCCAGGATCCCAGCAGCACACCCACTGGCCTCACACAGAACCGGGCCTCCCGCCCAGGATGGCCAGCCGCCCACCGCCTGGCTCCAGTCTGATTACAACCAACGCGCTAAAAGGCTCCAGACCCCACGTTCCACCCCGACCGTCCGCCTCCTCCCAGGCTTGGCCTTTCCCCTTAGTGTCCTCTCTTCTTCCCCTCTCCAGCCCCTCAAAGGAGCAGCCTGGCCCCCTGTTGGGCTCCCTCTGGCTGGCCAGAAGCCGTGCACCTCCCTGAGCTCCCTTCCTGGGACTCAGTCCTTCTCTCAGAACCCTGTTGGTTTCCCCTGGGAACTCAAATGCTAAGGAGAAGTAGGTAACGCTGTGTGAAGTTGGCCTCCTTCAAAGCCCCCTGCGTTCTTCCTAAGCCCTTTTCTCTGTTCCCCAGAAACCTGTGTGGAGGAGCAATGGGGGAAGGAGGCGCTAGAGGCCCAGGCACACCTGGGGTCCTTTCAAAGGAGACCCACCTCGGTTTGCAAAGTGCCTTACCCTTAAGCTCGCAGAGCAAGCCCAGGAATTCCTTCCCTGCCTCCCACCTGGTCCTCCTCCAACCTCTTCTTCTCAGCCTTCCCCTTGGCTCATTACCCTCCCTAGCACCCACAGGGCAAGAAAGGCCATCCATTGCCCAGGGGCCCGGAGATGGGGGCCTTCTGTCGGGTGAGAGAAAGGCGGAGAGAGTTCGCCTTTGCCCGTCCCTGGGCTTCCCTGAGCACCTCCTCGCCAGCCCCAGGCCCAGGCCAGGCACAATCCATAGTGGGACAGCTCCACATAGCAGAAAATGGGATGAAAGAAAACCAACTCAGATCTTCAATCTCAGTGGCTCAAGGTGAAGCAGAGGATGAGGTGAGAGATCAAGGGGGAAAGGGCCCCCATCTTTTGACAGGACAGGAGCCGGTGATATCACCTGAAAGAGAGAGAATACCCAGTTCTGCTGGCGGGGTGCACACTGTCCTGCGGGAGCCAGTGGGGTGTGTGGCAGCCTTGTGGGTGCCTGGGGTTCTTGCCCATCTCTCTGGTGACGATATGCACTGTGGTCTAAACAGAACCCAGGGTGCCTCCCTGTGAGCAAGACCTCTCCTGCATTTGCACAAGAAGGCTTTGAATAGAAGACCCTTCCATGTAGTGCGCCTTGTTCCGTGCGGGGCATACAGCAGGTGCTCAATAAAGGCTGCTGTGATGGCATGCAGGGCCCCTGCAGCCTCAGGACTGAGGGCAGTGTCGGGGAGGGAGAGGCAAGTGCTTCGGGTCTTGACCCTTTGCCTGGAAGCCCCACCACAGGTCCTTGCGTGAGGAGCCGAGCTCTCCAGTAGCGTCTTGGACCTTGAGGCGGAAAGTTTATTTTCAGATTTGAAGCTCCAAAGTGGCAGATCCCAGAAAAGCTCTTCTCTGGCTCCGTATTCATTCTCTAGCTAAGTGCTTGAGTGCAGCCCTGTCGGTCAGCTGGCGCAGGCAGCCTGGGGTTCCGCCTGGGGAACGGGGGCTCAGGGAAGAGGGGACGAGAAGAGGAAGGAGCTGGCCTGTCCCGTCTGCAGCGAAGGTGGCCAGCGAGCTTCAGGGGAAGTCTGTCCCCTCACAGGCTGACTTGCCGCCCCATTCAGAGCTGCTGGTGATTCTGGGCTCTCCCTCCGCTCAGAAACATGCTTTCCTAGTTGAACCTCTCTGCTGTGCCAAGATATGGTCCCACTTGACTAGGAGGACAGTGGAAGCCAAAGAAGGGGCCCGTGTGGGCGAGTCCACCCAAGGTTAAGGCTGATGTGATTGTCTCCAGCTCCCATCTGGCCACCCCAGGCCCATATGTAGCACTCAGCGCAGGGCCAGAGTCACACCCAGGCCTGAGCACAGGGGAGTCTGGGAGAGGCCCACAGGCTGCTGCTGCCCAGCATCTGGGTGGGGCGGGAAGGGTTGAAGAAAGGGTCTGGGGCCAGCAAGGAGCCAGCACCTAGTCCCTCCCTCCTGCCCTCTAGGGGAACGGAAGGTCTGTTTCTTTCTAAAGCAATCCCAGGGCTGATTTGAGGCCCCCGTGGCACAGACTGGGAGAGGGTGAGTGGAGAGATCAGCTGGCTGACTGAGAGAGAGGTGGCCCGAGGTCCTGTGGCCAGCATCCTGACCCAGGCTTGGTTTCTATCTCTCCCACAAGGTGTACAGCTTCTCCCTGCTGCTCACCTGTCAGCTCCTCCCTCCACCTTGGCTCACCCTGCTCCCGGTGGCTGCCCCCCTCCCCCAGCTTGCTGACCTGGGTACACAGCCTCACCACCCCCCCACCCCCGTGGGAGAGTTGGCTGCCTCTTGCCCCTGCGGGCTCCCTCATCTCCTTCTGTTCCATGCTTGAAAGGCACCCTACTGTGACCCAACTCTGATCACCAGGGTTTTAGCTGTGACCCATTTCTTCTCCTTTTTTGTGTTGTATTGGTGCACGCACCACCCCAAGAACATGAGTCCCACCCATGGGGAGAGAGGTGGCTTGGGTTTTGCTTTGTTCACTGATGGGGTTTCGGTGCCTCGGACTGTGCTAGGAGTACACCAGTGCTCTAATCCGTGCACTTCCCCACTTGCCACAGAAAGGGCGGGGAGTGAGCAGGTGGGGAAGGGGGCTGAGGTCTTTCTAAGCCCTTCTGCCATCTCCTCTTCCTCTGTGGTGTCTTGACGCCTGCAGCTTTGCGTGGGTGACAGGCCCTGTCCCAATCCAGCGTCTTCAACACCTCTGCCCACTTGCCACACATCCACTTGGGACTGGCGGGGGAGCGGGGGATGGTAGGGTAGGGAGGACAGGTCAAGCGTGTTAGTAGTCCCAGGTGTATATTTTAGACCAAGCTTGGGGAAGAATCTCCAGAGACACGTGGAGCGCGAGCGGCTACGTGGGAGAAACTGAGGCTGGCGAAGAAGTTGGCGTCGGACTTCACAGGAAGTCCTCAAAGGAATTGTTACCCCCAGCGTCCCAGGGGCTCTGGTGAGGCAGGTGAAGTCATTTTTGACCGACGACATCTCCCCCCTTCCCAACTCATGGCGCCGCTCCTGGCCGCCTGCGGGACCCCCCCCCCTCCCCAGGGCGCGGCGGGGAGGAAGGTGGAAGGGAAGGGAGCCGGGGCTTCCCCCCTCGCGGCAGGACCCCCACCCTGGCCTCCCCGGTCGGGGAAAGCTGCCCAGCTGTTTCTGATTCTTTCCGACTGGCAGCCTTGCCCCAAGGCTGGGGAGCACGGGCGGGAGAGCGGAGCCAGGCTGCGCCCAGGGGCGGCGGGGCGCGGCCGGGAGCGCAGGTGCGGGGCCCCTCCGCCGGCGGGTCCCAGCCTCCGGGCCCGGGGGAGCGGCGGCAGGCGAGCGGGGAGAGCAAACGCGGCTCGGGGGGCTGCCGAGGGGGAAGCCGGGCCCGCGGCGCTGGCTCGGGGAGAGGAGGCCGGCCGCACCTGAGCCGCGCGCCCGCGGCTCACCAAGGCGCCTCCGCGGCCATCTGCCTGCGCAAGGGTGGCGAGAGGGGGCTCGGGCGCGGGGTGGCGGCCCCGCGCGCCCCGCCAGTGGGTCCGTGGCTGTGGGACGGCGGGACCCGCCTGCAGCCCCCGCGCGTCCGGCTCTCGCGCGGCCTGGGGGCAGGGCGCTAGGACCCCATAGGGCGGCGTCGGCGGGGACCGGGCACCCCCGGCGCAGAAGGGCACCCCGCCGCCCGAGCAGGTGGGGCCGCGCCGAGGGGCGGAGGCGGCCGCCACACCTAGGGCGCCGCGGAGCGCCCCGGCTGGCGCGGGCGGAGCCGCCCTCAGGGCCGCGCGTGGCCCGGGTCCCGGCCCCGCCCCGCCCCGTCCAATGAGAGGCCGCGGCCCGAGGGGCTGTCCGCGCAGCCGGCCCGCGGCCCCACTCCGCACCGCCGACGCGCACTCCGCACCCCGTGCCCGGGGCAGCGCGCCGGGGTCCCCGGGCTCGGCGTGCTGCCGTCGGCCGCCCCCCAACCCGCCCCCCGCTCCTTGCGCCCGGGCTCCTGGACTCCAAGTCCCCCTAGGTCCCTAGCTGCTGCCCAGCCCCATGGCCTCCCGGGGGAGGGAGGGAGGGGCAGACTGAGCACCCCTCCGTCCCCCAGTCCACGCCCCACTGCACCCGGGCGGCGCGGCGCAGAGTCTGGGGGAGCTATGCTGAGGCCCGGGGGTGCGGAGAAAGCCGCGCAGCTCCCGCGAAGGCGCGCCCGCGCCCCAGTCCCCGCGCCCCCCGACGGCAGCGGGGCTCCGGCCCGCCTGGGTCTTGCCTGCTTGCTGCTGCTGCTGCTGGTGACGCTACCGGCCCCCGTGGACACGTCCTGGTGGTGAGTGGGGGACGGGGAACTCTTAGGGTCTGCCGCGTGAGGCACCTTCAGCCAGCTTACAGCTCCGGGTGGGGGTGGCTCCAGGACCCTGCAGCCACTTCGCCAGAGTTGGAGATGGCCCGGGCAGGATCATCTCTGAAGTCACAGTGATGGGCGGGGTGCAAGAGCCTGGCAGTTTACACCCAAGAATTCCCCAGGGCGCCGCGCCTTACCCTCCCGGTGGGAAGACGCCAGACACCGGACTTTTGGCCCAAGGACGTCCTGCGGTCGGGGCTCCCCAGACTCGTATGAGGTGCCCTCACTCCTGGCCTTAAGGCAAAAACTGTTGCCCAGTTGCATCTTCTTTGGGGATAAGGGAGTGGAGAAGGGGTCCAGGAGGCTGTGGTGTCGCCCTTCTGGGGCCTGCAGCAGGTATTTCACTGGGCCCTGGATCGCTTAAGGTCACCCCACCCCAAGGTGGAAAAGTGGGGCCAGCTACCCCACCCATGAACTCAGGAAGGCATTCATGGGGTCGCGGCAAAGGGAGAGGGATGACCCCCCATTACACGATTGCAATGAAACAAAACATGAAGCTTTGCATTTGTCTCCAGTCTTTGCCCTGAGGATGTCACTTGGAGCCTTCTGGCTTCTTCCCCATCTCTCACTAGTCAGAGGGAAAACTTCTCTGAGCCCCGATCGAGGGCTGCGCCGAGACCCTCTCCTCATAGGTCCTGTGGGCCTTAGATCCCCCAGCCCATTACAAGGATCCCAGCCAATGCGCAAAGTAGCTCAGAATCACTGTATGGCTGTTCTGGGAACAACACCCCCCATCCTACCCCCACACACCACGTTCCCCCAACCCTGGACTGTGCTGGGTCTTGTCTCCCATCCACCCCACCTTCCCTGATGGGGGTGGTCAGTGGGGGTGAGGGAATGGACTGGGGAGACTTATCTGCTCAGATGTCCTTTTTTTGGGGGGAGGCATCACTGCCCTCAGGTGGTGGGAGTAGGAAGCCCCGCGCACAACCACTATGCCACCCAATGTCCTCAGATGTCCTTTTAGGACCAGCCTGTCACCCCTCTATTCACAGAGAACCTGGCGTCCTCCCCGTTCTCTTCCAGATCACTTACCCCACCCCACTCCTCACAGCACATAGTGTGGTCCATTCTCCACCCCAGCCCCTGCCCCCTGTGGATTTTCTCTCTGGACCTGGAATTTTGGCTGGAGAGTAAGGGGGAGCTGGCCACGGGGCTTGGGCAGCAGTGTCCTATCATTTCAAGATGCATCTGCTCCCCTCCCCACCCCCATTTTCCTGTTTCAGAAAAAAAAAAAATCCCTCCTTGGGAATTTTAAAATTTCTGCAACATTGGGAAAGGCAAGGAGGGGGTCCTGGGTGGGGGAGGGCGCAGGGAAGCCCATATCTTACATCTGGCTGGAAACATTCCTTTAGAAAGGGAAAGGGAAGAAGGGGTGGGGGACTAGGAAAAAAGCTTCTGAAAGTTCAGGGTGAGATCAAAACTGCTTTTTACCTTGGAGGACTGCTTGGCTGGAAACGTGCATCTTCAGGCCCTGGCCTTGGGCAGGCTGCTGTTGGGGACTCTTGCCTGAGCAACTGTCTTAAGCAGTCTTAAGGTGCCAGGATAGGTGAGCAGCAGTCCCTCTGGGAAAGACCTCACAGGACTTCTTCCTACCTGCTCCTCTCTTCCTTCTTCTCCCTCACGGTGATTCTTATCAAGATTTGAGGGGAAAATCCTGGGTGGAAGAACTGGGGAGAGGAGTGAGGAGTGGGTGGAAAAAAGGGCCCGGGCTATTCCTATGGCATGGAGAGGGGCAACAGCAGGGCCCTCGTGGCAGAGTGATTGCAGAGGCTACTGCTGCCACTAGCTTCACACCTGTCATAGCAGCCTGCTGGCTGCCAACCAAAGGGCCAGCACTTCTGGGAAAGGATGGCAAACTGCCTTGGAGAAGCAGGTTCAGCCTTCAGAGTGGCTCCTCTCCTCTCCCCTCCCCTCCCCCTTCCCCTTATCCCCTCCCTCTCTTCTCCCTCTTTCTCTCCTCTCCTCTCCCCTCCCTCTCCCTCTCATCTCTTCTCCCCTCTCTCCTCTCCTCCCCAGGGGGTGGTAGGGGGCAGTAAGATGTTCTCTGTGCACTCCCTGGAAGAGATGCTCTTGGCTTTGTGTGGGTGTCTGCTAGGAAGGCATCACTATCCCCCCCAGCTGATCAGTCCTCGCTGTCAGCCCCACCCTCACTGGAGGAGAAACCCGCGGTGCCATCTCACTCTGGCAAATAACACAAGGATGAGGAGAGGGCTCCTGCCCGGCATGGGGACTTAGAACAAGACTATTCAGGGACTCAGGAGAGAGGGCGACAGAACTGGGTAGTAATGAACATGCTGCCCTTATCAGAGGCAGCTGCCATCTATTGAGCTCTCCCGTGAATTGGAAGCAACTGATGGCACCTGGTTTGAATTCGGGGCCGCCCCGAAGTGCCAGGCATTATGGCTAAGCACCTAGGGGCAGCACCTGCTTCAATCCCTAAAGCAAACCCAGTGTCGTGAAAACACGCACTGCCATCCTGCTGATGCTGACGCACGGCGACCCTAGAGGGCAGGGGAGGGCTGCCCCTGTGAGTGTCAGACTGCCACGTTTTTTCCTCAGAGTGGCCGATGGTTTCAAACTGCTGGCCCCGAGGATCACAGCCCCATTTGTGAGCCCCGTGCTGCTGGAGTGCCGCAGCCCAGGGCCTCAGGTTCTGCAGGAACCTGGCCTGAGGCCACAGCATTGAGAGGCCAGTCAGAGTCGTCTTCTAGCCTGGTCTTGCCTGCTTGCTTCCTCCCTCTGCCGCTGGAGTTAGAAAGGACCTTGGACCTGGGAGTCAGAGGGCCCTGGCTCCTCCTGGCTCTTTCCAGGAAGCCCCCAATGGACTCAGCTGGGTGTCTTGGAGGAAGTTTTGAGTTTCCCCGAAACCCCAACTGATGCTGCTGTAACGTGAAGATCTCACAGGATTTTTGTGCAGAAGAACAGTGAACTGGAAAGGTGCTGCTTTATTATGAGCAGGTCCAGGGAGGGTGAGAACTTTCATCCCTCAGCTCAGAGCCCTCTTTGGACTGGGCTGCACCGTGGACACTAAGCCAAACTCACTGCCATTGCGTGCATCCGACTCAGACCCCAATGACAGGGTTAGAACTGCCCCTGTGGGTTTCCGAGACCTTCACTCCTTACGGGCGTCCACCGACAGCGTACCCGGAGCTCCAGGTGACGCGTAGGCACACAGCATCTAGGCAGTTTTGTTAAATCACAGATTCTGACTCGGTGTATCTGGGGTGGAACAGCAAAGTTTCAGCAGGGACTTAGGCCGGAATGAACCGGTTTGGAGCCCTGTATTTAAAAAACCTCCCCAAGAGGCTGGCCGTGGCAACACGGAGACAAGTTGGAGATGAAGTTGTTGATGGCTGGTGGGCTATTCTCTGAGACCAGCAGTTTGAACCCGCCAGCCATCGTTCGGGAGAAAGTCGAAGTTTTCTACGACCGTGAAGTGTCCCAGCGTCAGAAACCCCCACAGGCGGTCAGTTCTCCCCATGCTGTAGCGTGGCTGTGAGTCGGGATGGCAGTGAGAGAGAAGGGGAGGGGAGGAGCTGTGGTGAGTCAGTGGTTCTTGAAGATCTACACTGTGCTGCGCATGTTCGAGATCCTGAAGATGTTCTGGAGAATAAAACAGCCCCCAATTCCCCTAGTCATGGGCCTACTTTGGAATCTGGAGGTGGGGGCATGCACCCCGAGGCTATGTATTTCTAGTGATTCACAAGGGATGCTGTACTTTGAATATCAAGAGTCCAGTCTCTGTCACTCTGTCGAAGGACAGGATGGGAAAGGTCCAAAGCAGGTCAAGAGGGCCCTTTGGGGAGGAGAAACAAAGGTACCCAGTCCCCTGTAGGCGGCCAAGCTGGGGATGCCCTGACATCCGCAGGCTCTGCCCAGCATGCTGGCTCCGTGCTGGCCACAGGGCAGGCAGGCCGGCAGGCAGGGTTGACTTGAGAGGGGGTGAGATGCCCCCACACTGATTACAAGGGGCTGACCACACCGGGCCTCTTAAAGCGATGACTTAGCCGGGCAAGGGTGGTGGAAGGGAACTGAGCGGTCGCCCCGTCTTAGATTCTTCGCAGATGTTCCCACGCTCAGTAAGGATGTCACAAGGACTAATGTGGGCTGCAGCAGAATGGATTGAAGTCAGACCACAGGAAGGACTTTTTGCCAGAGTTTGGCTTGCCTTACTCCAGACTGTCTCAAGAGGGCTGGGTTATTGGTCTCTGGTTCCCATCCACCACCATCACACACCTCCCCCCCGCACCCCCATGCTTCCCAAGCCCCAGTAAAAACAACAAACACCCATCGCCTTAGACTGTCCTGGGGCCGAGCTGGGGAAACAGTGTGGTGGGGAGACAGGGAAGGGCTCCAACTCCAACGGTCTCCATTCTCCAAACAAAGCACCGTGCGGCGCTGGGCGGAACCTCAGGCTGTGCGTCAGGCAGCCCTTTCCGGCCCAGCCCCAGCCCAGCCGGGGTGTTTATTTTGTTTGTTCCTGGAAGCTGTGGCCCTGATGGACAGTGCTGGGGGCGCTGATTCCATGGGATTTGTTAGCTGAGGGCCAGCTCTCTCCGCCTCCCCCGGGACAGATGGGCCCCATCAGCCCTGCTGCGTCCATCCCGGAGAGGCCAGCATCAGCCCTCCTTGTGTTTGTTTGATTTGGTGTCACCAGCGGTGACCCGGCCTGTGGGTAAGGGCCAGCTGTGGGAATGTGGGGGGGGGGGGAGGGGGGGCCAGGGCAGTGTCTGGCTTCCCCCTCTCTCCACTAATGAGCCCCCCTTCACTCACCCACTTCTAGGTCCACTTGGGGGCTGTTTCTTAACTATGCATAGCTTTGATCAAATCTTTTTCCATCTGCCATAGCAACTGCCCTTCTGGGCACCCACCTGCTTAGATGAGGGCTGGAGGCGGTCCCCGGCTGTGGTGTGCTCTGGGTCAGAGGACAGAAAGTCCCCCTGGGCCAAGGAAGAGACTCAGCTTGGAGAACTGGATGGGGAGGAGAAGGCAGGGGTGGGGGGATTAGGCTTTTGGGCTGGAAGTAGGTAACTGGGCCAGATCTTATTTGGTGACCTCACAAGAGCGTGCTTTCCCCCCAGAATTTTCTTCCTGAGACTCTGGTGGAGAGGCCAGAGTGATGGCAAGTGTCTTGAGATTTTGAGAATGATTCTAGTCACCTGCCTGTCTTGTCGTCACCTGCTCCAACACATTCTTCCCCTGGTCGGGTCAGAAACCGGTGTTTGGGGGCAGTCGCCCTGCTGCCTTCCCTTCACTATTGGCTTCTGACTGGAAACTGGGCTCTGACCCTGCAGGGTCTTATAGAACAGTGTGTCCAATCAGTTGAGGTTGCCTCTTGCACTGTTAAGTGCCTTTGAGTGGGTTCCAGCGCATAGTGACCTTCTGCACAAGGGAACAAAGCACGGCTGACCCTGTGCCTTCTCTCCAGCGATTGCCTTTGAGCCCATCATTGCAGGATGCTGCTCATAAATCCTCAGGACTTAGTGAAGTGTCCCAGGGCCTGGGCACCGAGGTCTGCAGCAGAGAAGACGGAGTTTCTTCCCCAGACCTCAGGAGTGGGAATGAGGGGGTCTTCACAGCCCGGGTCCCACTGGGGTTATAAATATGTCCCTTGTCCCTCCCTGCCTCGGCCCCCTGCCTTGCCCCAAACCATGTCCTCATGGACTGACCACGCAGGACATGCCATCTCCTGGCCTCAGTGTAAGAGTGGTGGCCCAGACCCTCATATTCTTAGCTTATTTTTCCAGGAGGTCCTTAATGTTTATTAAGCAAACAGGCAATGGGTTTGTGTGACATGCCCACAGCTTCTGCGGGTGTGCTGCATGCCTGGCCTGCGTCCTGGGAGTGTGTGTCACTTTGGCCCTGAGCCGGAGACCTGGCGATGGCGGCAGACCACTCAATGGCCAGCTCTGCAGCTGTATAGCTCTTACACCAAAGCTTGTGGGGAATGGTTCTACCCAGCAGCCCCAGGGAGTATGTGTGTGTGATTGGGGGGGGGGGGGGGGGGGGGGAGGCGGGGGGGGGGGGGGGAGAGTCAAGGTGGGGCTGGAGATCAGGCCCCCCCTGGCTGATGCCGTGAGTTGACCTGGCAGGGCCCTCTCGTCCCTGCAGGTACATCGGGGCGCTGGGAGCCCGAGTGATCTGTGACAATATCCCAGGGCTGGTGAGCCGGCAGCGGCAGCTGTGCCAGCGTTACCCAGACATCATGCGCTCAGTGGGCGAGGGCGCCCGCGAATGGATCCGTGAGTGCCAGCACCAGTTCCGCCACCACCGATGGAACTGCACCACGCTGGACCGGGATCACACAGTCTTCGGACGGGTCATGCTCAGAAGTAGGGGCTTCTTCCACCCGCCCCCGATCCTGGCCTCTTTATGCTTGGGGGGTGAGGGGTGGGGAGGGTTGGCAGGACACACACGCACGCGCGCACACGCACGCGCCACTTCATACTTAGGGAACCAACAGTGGGCGAGAGGCCACATAGCAGTTGAGAGAGGCGTGTGGGCAGGCAGAGAGAGCAGCACAGAGGCAAAGCTTGTTCTGGAACCTCCCGCTGCCTCCCTCGTGTGCGCACTAGGAACGGATGCTCCTCTCTGACCCGGCTATCACCACCCTCACCCCAACACTCCAGTAATGCGAACAAGGGATAAACAGAAAGGTGATATGTAAATATTTGGAGCGTCAGTGGTCTGGCTCCAGCGCAGCACCCAGGCTCAGCAGAGCGAGGCAGACCGCCCGGGGAAGAGCACGAGCTGGGAACCAGGGCCTAGGAAGCATCGGTTCCCAAAGCTGGGAGCAGGAAGCAAGAGGGCTGTCCTGCCGGCCTGGGGCACTGCCCTGGGAACTGTCCAGCAGAGGGGGGGGCGGTGGTTCTGAATTGGCCTGAAATGCAGGCAGGGGGTGCGTGACTAAACCAGAGTTAGCACTGGGTTAGGAAATGGACCCAGGAGTTTGGCAGGAAAGAAACTTACAGGTCAGCCTGAGGAGTCAGGTGTACACAGAAGTAGAGGGGACCGGTGAGGCCTGAGGGGAAGCGGCCAGACCCTCTGAGGAGTACATGGACGCACTGTAAGTACAGAGGTGGTCCAGGGGGCTCAAAGGGGAGAGACGAGGTTGTGTGGCTGAAGAAAACGCTATGAACCCGCCTCCCCCCTGAAGCTGTCCTTCCCTGTACATCCAGGCAGCCGGGAGGCGGCATTTGTGTACGCCATCTCCTCAGCTGGGGTGGTCCACGCCATCACCCGGGCCTGCAGCCAGGGGGAACTGAGTGCGTGCAGCTGTGACCCCTACACCCGCGGCCGGCACCGTGACCAGCGAGGGGACTTTGACTGGGGTGGCTGCAGTGACAACATCCACTATGGTGTCCGCTTTGCGAAGGCCTTTGTGGATGCCAAGGAGAAGCGGCTGAAGGACGCCCGGGCCCTGATGAACTTACATAACAACCGCTGTGGCCGCACGGTCAGTATCATGTCTGCGTGCGTGCGCTTTACCACGGGTCTGTCTGTGTGTGTGGCCATGAGCATCCGGAAGGCTTCCAGAAGGCCCAGTGATCTGCGCAGGGCATGAAACACAAGGTAGTTTGGGCAGACAGGGGCTCAACAGGTGCGGCGCCTGCACAGACTGCTAAGGGAAAGCCCCCTCCACGAAGACGGAGGAGAGCCAGGTTCTGCTGGACCCTTCACTGGCATCTGAGAAGCACCTAGAAGCCTGGTAGTAAGCTGGAAAGGGCACACTCCGCAGCAGGCCTGCTGTTCTCCACGGATGGGTGGCACACAGGGAGACCTCGAGCAGCACCCGGTGGCCTTGACGTTCAGACAGGCTGCCGTGAAAGGGAACGCAGGGCTGTCTGGGCAGGCTTGTGGAGGAAGAGGTTCTGGAATGTGAGCTGAGCAGGTGGGGTCTGCAGGCCGGGGACCAAACATCCGCGGTCAGCCAGGACCATGGCAGAGCAGCTGACTGGCTGCCTCTCCGTGTCCCCCGCAGGCTGTGCGCAGGTTCCTGAAGCTGGAGTGTAAGTGCCACGGAGTTAGTGGCTCCTGTACCCTGCGGACCTGCTGGCGGGCCCTCTCGGACTTCCGCCGCACGGGCGATTACCTGCGGAGGCGCTATGATGGGGCGGTGCAGGTCACGGCCACTCAGGACGGCGCCAACTTCACAGCAGCTCGCCAGGGTTACCGGCGTGCCACCCGCACTGACCTTGTCTACTTTGACAACTCCCCAGACTACTGTGTCTTGGACAAAGCTGCCGGTGAGTCTGGGGCGCAGGCGGGGGCAGGGGCCCCCAGCCCTTCGTGCAGGTCGCCTGGCTTTCAGTGGTCTATTCAATCAGGGGTTGGGAGGGGATGGAAGAAGAAGAGAGGCGTCCTGACGTGGGATCTGTCCTTCAGTGTGCCAGGCCCAAGGAGAGGGCATACAGCTCCTTGTGACCACGGCAACCCATTCTATCCCCACACCTGGACCATAGCAGGCACTGTTCAGTGAGTGTTGTCCTGAGCAGCTGGCTCATTACAGCCAAGCTTTAAAAGTCAGAGGTAGGTAGCAGGTGGACAAATGGAACAGGAGGAAATCACTAGAGACTAGAAAGCAAATACCAGTCTATTCGACAACGTGAAAAAGTTGTCCCTTCACGTGGGGGTTATGTGGCTAACAGTGTGGTCCGTCGGGAAGCACAAGACCTATTCCAGGGGGAGAGAGCCACTCAGTGGGACTGGATGAGGCTCTCAGGTAAGGGAGATGTGTTGGGGACAGAACAGGAATGACCTGAGAAAGGCCCTGGTTATTGACTTGCCGTGACTTTTTAGAAAGTTTTTAACTTCCTGTTACAGAAGTAGAGATACCTCACTTGAAACGGGGCTTGGGAAAGCAAAGGAAACGGGATCCTCTCATCCAAGGTCAACCAGTGGAAGAGCAGGCCCATGGTCCCTTTCGCTCTCTGTTGTTGATGGGGCATTCCTGGGCATGCTGGAAGGAGACCCGGTATTCTCCTGAGGGTGCGGGCATCCCCTCCTGACCCAGATTTCGGGTTCAGACAGGTTAAACTAGAAATGCGCTTCCCCTGGCTCCTGTCTTTGGGTTCAGACTCAGCAGCTGGGTCGGTGGAGAGGTATCCAGAAAACCCCCCTGCTGTATGCAGGGCTGTTTGTTTTCCCCCATCCCTGTCATTCCTGGAGAGGAAAGCAGCTTAGAGCAAAACTGGGCTCAGAAACAGGTTGGGGCTCCACCCAGCAACAAAGTTGTTTGTGTACTCTGCAGGCTGTGTGAGGAGTGTAATGTTTGGGGGGGTGGGGGATGTTCGTGATTTCCCTACCGAGTGGTATAATTCCCTGACACTTGAGGCACCAGCTGGTGCTAAAGCCCAGCCCAAACGCATTGCCCCTGCCTGGATCCTGATGCACAGTGACCTACAAAACAAGAGCTGAATTGCTCCAAGCCGAATGCCTCCTTTCTTCCACGTGGCAGATGGAGGGTTTGAACTGCCAACCTGTTAGCCATCGAGCGTGCACCCACTTTGAGCCTACCAGGCTAACACACCCCTTCAGGGAGGGAGCTTTGGAGTTTGAAGGGAAGAAGCATCATGCGTGGGAGTTTTTCCCACAAATCCAAAGGAAATTCTGACGTTCAAAGGGGTGTGGAGCCAGGAATTCCCTCCCCTATGACACTGTGATGAGAAAAATGTTATAGCCACTAGTTAAGTATGATTATTGACTACTTGAAATATGAACTAGATTTTACAGTGCAATTCACTTTATAGGACTCACATATGCTACTGGCTGCCCTGCTGGACAGTACAACCCCAGCGTGTGGCAGGGGTACACAGGATGGGTGCCTGGTCCTTGAAGGTAGGGATATGGCACATGGAATAAGCCTCGCCAGCCCCCAAAGAACCCTGGGGGCCCAGTGGTTACTTGCTTGACTGCTGCCCTAAAGGCTGTGGTTCTGACCAAGACCAGCCCCAGGCAGAGGAAATGGACTTGAGAGCAAATACTAGGCTTTGGTTCCCCTCCTGTTTTGGACTGTACAGTCCTCGATCATTAAAAAAAAATTAGCTGTGTATCTCTAATATATATATATACATATACATTATGTATCTGTTCCAATAAACTAACATGTGCATTATAAAACACTAAGAAATGAAGGTGATGAAACAATAGGAAATTTCTAACATTTTCTTTCCATATCTCAACAGTAGAGACTACTGTTGAAATCAATCCATCTATTCCCCTTCTTGAAACTCCTAGGTTAGTCATGCCACCCATTCAAAATTCTGGAATCTAAGACCTGGGCACCATCTCTTCTCACAGAAGCCAAGCCTAACGAGGTCCTGAGCTCTCTCTGGAAGAGGAGCAGCTGCATCCCTCCCTGCTTCTCAAGAGTCCCCACTATGCAGGGAAAAGAGCGAGTGGATCCCTTTTCCTTCCTGGGGACTGTGCCGCCAGGAGGCCAGGCCTGCTCATCCATTCACCTGAGCACCTCACAGGCTGCTCCTCGGGTGGACTTAGGAGCCATGGTGCCCATCTCCAGATGAAAACAGCAAGGTCTGGGGAGATTAATTAACTTGTCCAGTCACACAACTACTAAGTGGCTGAACTAGGATTTGAACCCAGGCAATCTGTCATCTGGGCCAATGCTCTGACTGCAAGTTTCCCTGTGTAGTGCAGCTTAACAAAATGTAAACTCCGGTCGGGAACACACCCGGGAGCAGGAGGAGAGTGTGGCCAGACTTCTTGGAAGAGAGAAATTATAGGTTAGGGTGTTTTGTTTTTAACTTTCTATTACGGAAGCATACAAAAGTAGAGAAACCTCACTTGAATTATTATAAGTGTTTCAAGCCAGGCTACGAATCACTTTGAACCGCTTCAGTCATGATTGATGAAGCAAAATTGGAACTGACCCACATTTAAAAGAACTTTTAAATGAAGTGGAACAAAAACCAGGATGAGGGGGAAGGATGAGTTGGGAGCCCTGAGATGGGAGACTCAGAGAGGTGAAGAGAGGCCCATTCTAGAGCCTGATGCAGGACAGTGGGGTGTTGCCGGGGCCTGGGAGAACATGAGGAGCTGGCATCTTTGCATGGGGCGCCACTGTTTCACACTGCCTCACCATGCCCTTGTTTTCTAATAAGGAGATGCCGTGATGGCAGGTAACTTTTCCTGTCTGGTTGCTATTACTCTGGTCCCCCACCTGTTACAAATTCGGGTGCCTTCTGGTCTCTCTTCTTTGGCCATGAATGCACTAGGAGGAATCAGGTCCCCCCTGTGGTTTCAGGACTGCAGAGGCTGGGAGCCATGTCTTGGCCAGGGGGCAAGAGCGGGTGGAGTCAGGGGCCTTGGGGGCTAGGTAGCAGGAAGAGACAAGCCTGGTACAGAAGGCAGGGAGGATCTGATCGCCCTGGCTCCAGCGCAGGCTCTCAGGAAAATGGAGTCTTGCCTGCTTCCTCCTGAGGCCGTGGGTAAGGAAGTCCAGGGTCCTGCAGTAGGGGGTAACGCGGTCTCACTGCCCCCCTCTCTCAACCCAGGTTCCCTCGGCACCGCGGGCCGTGTCTGCAGCAAGTCCTCGAAAGGGACCGATGGCTGTGAGGTCATGTGCTGTGGCCGAGGGTATGACACAACGCGAGTCACCCGTGTCACCCAGTGTGAGTGCAAATTCCACTGGTGCTGCGCCGTGCGGTGCAAGGAGTGCAGGAACACGGTGGACATCCACACGTGCAAGGCCCCCAAGAAAGCAGAGTGGCTGGACCAGACCTGAGCACCCAGCTGCCTCACTCGTCCCTCCGCTTCAAACCTCCCGACTCCAACCAAGCACAAGAACCTTGCATGCTCGCCGTCCTCCACCCGCCACCCTGGGCTGCCACAGCGTCTACTGAAGGACTTGGGCGGGGGCCTCAAGGGACTCCGGGGGCCTGGCTGACTCCTTAGCCCTGCGAAGGAGTTGGCAGGACATCTGGTCTCTGGAGGTTAGATGGGAGAGTGGACGATGAGGTAGGGGGTCTTTGGAGTGATAAGCACTGCACTAAAGCACCTGGTTGCGGCTCGTCCCCCTTGTCCTCGCCTGGCTCCTGATGCCTGTGTGTGAGAGAGGAAGGAGAGGGGCTTGGTGCTCCTACCTGGCTGAGGGGAGATGGGACAGAGGTGAGGCCACATGTACCTTCCCTGGAATCAGTTTGCGTAGAAGGCCTCTTACCCTGAAAGGAGCTCTTAAGCTGCGACACTCGGCCATTAGCAAGAGCCTGGGACTGCGAGACAGCACAGGCCACCGTGGACAAGTTGCAGTCACATGCTCATGTTTATGAACCGCTGTGTTTTATAGAGAAATAATTATAGAACGGCACAAAGACACATTCTTTCCCATCCCTTCCAACCTGTGTTGGACAGCCCTGTCCCGGTGCTCCCTCGCTCCCTGTCCCAGCGTGCAGCGGCATGCTGTAGTTCTCCAGCCAGCTAACCGGTCATTAGAAAGCCTGGGGGCCTCCTGCGACGGAGGAATTTGGTAAGCCTGGCTAGGTCCTGGGATCTCTAATTTATTTCTTCTTACTTTCCATGGGCGAGTCTGGTGATCGGCCAGGTTTGGAAAACACTGGGAAAGCGCCAAGGCTCGTGGTGGGTGGGAGGGTGCGCAGGCAGGCCCACCGGAGGCACTTGTCTGCCTAGGGAGGAAGGGGCTGGGCACGGGGAGTCCTGGGGGGAGGAAAGCCGGCGCCGGGGGGAGGCGGGGGGGCAAAGGGACGCACAGCTTAGGACGCCTCCTCGCCCTTTTACTCAACAAATCTTTACTTAATGACTCTCCACGTTTTCTAACGTCCACTCCGCTCTGGACTTGTTGTGACAGGGTCCTTCTACCTGCTGCTTAGCGAGGCTGGCAGGGCTGGAGCAGGCGGCTTCGTTAGTCAGCCGGCCCGAGTCCCCCAAACCTGGGTCTCTGGATCTTGAGGCGTCTTCGGCAGTGGTTGTCTCTTGCCCGCTGATCTTAAGCAGGAGCCTAGTGACGCAGAGCTTTGGACCTATGACAGACCTGGTGGTGCCCTTTCATGTTTTTTAATATTCTAAGCAAGCGGTCTAAATTCGGAGCCTTTGTTTTCTCATCTGTTAAATGAGAGAACTGTTCATGTTATCACTGCATTGAGTTTCAGTGAGGTCCAAAATCCAGTCCACGGATCCTTCCCCCTAAGGCCTGGTTGGTGCACTGATCTCGCCAGGAGCCTTCAGGTGAGGTAAGGCACTGAGGGTGTCTGTAGAGGAAGCCCCCTCTCCCCCTCGCCCCTCTCCAGGGGTCCTCCCATGTCTGTGGAGCAGCTTCAGTCTGCACCCACTGGGGAACTCCAGCTCTGGGCGACGGGGCAGATTTATTTGGATGATAGGACTAATATTTGTGTAACCTGCTGAGACCTGTGTGGGAGAGTTTAAGGTGGCTTTTCTTTTGGTGAGGGGGTGTGCTCCGATTTCACATCCATTAACACAAAACATGAGCGAGTCAGGGCTCTTGTGGTCTGTGGTGAGGGGATTCCTGTGGAGAAAGGGGACTGAGTGAGTCAGGCGGGGGGAATGTCTCCCCTGCGTAGTGGAGTCAGCTGGGTAATTGGTGAGCCCATGGTAGCATTCGGGAGGGGAGCTTGGGATGGGATGGGGAGAGAAGGCCTTCCAACATCTTGAACTGGGATTCAGAGGAGCAGAGATTTAGGGAGGTGAGGCGGTGAGGCTCTCGCTCTGCTGACACTCAAAATAGGCTTGAATGAAATGTCACCTCGTAGGCCAAGCCATTGGGAAGAGTCCCAGGTGCCCACCAGCTCCTGCTCCTGTCAAAATACACAGCTCACTATAGTTCCCTGAAGACACCGGCTGTCCACAGGAGTCAGCCTGACTTGGTCGGTGTTCTGCGCTCATTTCTGGGTCGGTGGGCCTCACCCCACGAAGAGAAGTGGGCCTCGTCTGCGCCTCACACTGCTCGGCTTTTCCTTGGACTCCAAGTTTGGCCATGTCCTATAAATTGCTAAGAGAGGAACAAGCTGTCCAGAGGGTGGGACGCTGGCTACGGGAGGTGGACACAAGGGAAAGGCGGTCCATCCGAGGGAGGCCCACTGCAGAGGCGAGGCTCCGTGGCCCTGCGAAGGGATGAGGGCCAAACAATTCACTTATCTTCCGAGTCCTTCGCTTGCCTCTGCATTCCGATGGGCTTGAGACAACTGGCGTCCACTCTGCAATATACAAACAGAAACGAGTTTATTTAGAACAAGAAACAAAAGGAGAACTTTATTTGGTGCAGTCTGGGCTCTATTTAGTTCTGCTGCTACTTCGGTACTCGCCTGCTCATCTCTCCCGTTCCATAGAGCCTCTATGCAATGGAGGCCTGCCCCTCAGAGCCCATGCCTGCCAGCCCTCCCCTCTCCTCCCTTCTGCCCGCTTTTCCTCGTGTGCTCTCACACTATCTAGGCCTCATGTCACACAGAACGTGGGTGAGGCTTAGTATCTTTTAGAGAAGGCACATACTGAGGTGCCTTGGCTTCACAGACAGCAGCTGGACAGTTTCTCTTAGTCAAAGTAAGCAGCATGAATCCACGTGCGGGCTTAACGTGATGTTGGATAAATGAAATGGGGGCCTTCTGACGAAGGAAGAGGGCCGCACTTTGCCTGGCCGGCGGCCTGCTGCCCTGAGTCTTGCAGAGCTGACTGTGTTTCTATTCCTCCCTGCTCCCCTCCCTCAGCAAGTACACTGCTGAGGGAGGCCTTTGCCAAATTCCCAGGACCATCCAAGATATGAATTTCTTTGTGGCTTAATGGAAGACAGATCGTCAGGATTTCTCCCCTCATCCTTCCTGAGGTTTTTATATAAACGCCCTCAGTGGTCACTGAGCAGAAGCCCATTCTAGCTGGGGGAGAGGGAGGGAGCCTGCACAAGAGCGTTTCCCATCCCCGGGAGGCCAGGAGGCCGGCAGCCCAGCTCCTCGGCCAAATGACAGCACCAGAGAACAATGCGATGCATTCCTGGGCAGGTCGGTGGGACCCTGGGCGCCTGGGTCTTGTGGAGAGAGGTGCCAGACACAGAGCTCTCCGTAAGCAATCCTGCAGAGCCGCCCCCTGGGTGCAGAAATGAAATACGGGGAAGCTTCACGTTACATGGAGACCTGGAGCTCACACCTGGTTATTGATGGCCTTGGCGGAGGCCTCTGCCCCCACCCTCCACGTGGGAACTGCCTGCTGCCTTCAGTCGGGGATGGGGTGGGGGGCATCTTTGAAGCAGTGTGGGAAACCAAAGAGATGCTTCCTTCCCATGTGCCCTGGCACGCCTCCCTGGGGTACACATAGGGTGCATATGTAAGCACTCTGGCTTCTCGTCAGCAACACGGCACTTTTAGCCACCTGCTCCCGAATCATTTAAAAAAGCAGCTAGATTTCGCTAAGATTTGCCTTCGAAAAATCAGACAAAACTGGCTCCCAAACCAAGGAATGTTATGTCATCAACATTTGGGGATGGAGAAGGCAAAAGATGAAAGGAGGGCCTGGTGAGAAGAGGTCAGGGGGGCCTTGGCCAGCACACCCACAAGAGAGGTTGAGAGCCTGCACACTGACTGGACTGGCTCACTCTGGGCGACAGGGATGTGAGGGTGGCACCAGGCAGAATGACCAAACCTGCCACTCTACAATACTGGATGGTGATTTCCACCACTGCCTCAGTGAGCACATGTAGCCTTGAGTTCCCAGGATGACCCTGAGAAAGACACTGGAGGAGGGCAAGCACAGGGTTTACGGGAGTGAATGTGTCCTCACGGGTGCCGCACCAGACGGAGCTTTCTCCAGGACCCGTGACTCTCTCTGGGTGGTGGGCAGGCTGCAGGCACCAGCCAGAGGGGTCAGAGATACAGAAGGGAGGATTCATAAGCTCACTCTCCCACCTCCCACTCTGGGGTGAAATGCTCTGCGAGCTGAGGTCTGTCCACGGGACTGCTAGCAGTCGGCATCGGCTCAATGGCAGCGAGGTCCTCATCTATTTAAGATGTACTGCTCATTCTGAATGTAAGAAAGTAAGGGAAACCACCTAACTCGTTAGTCTCCTATTTCTGATCTTGTTTGGCTTAAAAAATTCCTTCCACTTCTGTCTTGAGTTTATGGATTGGTCAACTGGACAAAGGCATTCCTTGCTCTGACCAATGTTACTGAAACTTAGTAACTTCTGTATCACACTCCCCTGTAAGTGGATCTGACCAGAGACAGTTATTCTACAGCACGACAACTTGTGAGGTGGGACTTCCTGAAGAGTGACAATGATGTTCACGATAAGCTCTTTGGTTTACAAACTGCCTGCACACTAAGATGCTCCCCACTGCCCTGTGAGCGAGGCCTTCTCTGTTGACAGACACCATCCACAGGGGTACAGTGATTTATCTGGGCTCCCATTTCTGACTTCAAACCCTGTGTCCTCTTCAAAGAGCCAGGATGCCCAGCGTCAGGGACCAAAAATACAAAACCTTCAAACCCAGTGGGAGTGCTGGGACAGCCACTAGAGTCTCAGAACCCACTGTGCCAAAGGGGCAGGCTAAGTAGGCCTTCTCTGGCCCCGGCAACAACTCCTTTGCTGTCTCAGCCACCACCAGCCCCAGCCCCAGCCCCATGTGATCGCTCCACAACACTGGCTACATTTAAGCTTGGAGTCCTTTCTACTCTGTCTCGTTTCTTTCAGATTTACATTAAACATTTATAATGTCACCTAGTTTTGTTTTGTTGTCTTAAAGTGATATCACATGTGCCGACATGTCGAGGGAGGCCGAGAAGCCACGAGAAGAAATCATAAGGTTTAGGGCTTTTTTTTTTTTTTCATTATTGCATCATGCCCTAAGGTTTAGGGCTTTTAAAGTAAGCATATTTCATCGCCTTTGAAGCCTCCCTCTTTATTGTCAGCCTTTGGGTTAGGAATCTGAACAGGGAGGTGGGGGGGGGAGAGGGAATCAGTCTACTTCTAGCCTAGTAAAGGTCCCAGGACCACTCGAGGAGACAGGTGAGTGGTCCCCTCATTTCCACCATGGCCTGAGAGAATGTCCCGCAGAGACATCAATAGCTTTTCACTTGGTCCAGGACTCCAGCTGCTCTCCACCCCTCCTCCCATGCCCATCCCAAACCTAGGCCTCTGTTTAGGCACAGACAGTGAGACAAAACAGCTCTGAGAGGTGTTTGGTGTGTGCAAGGGGAGCCCTTCCCTAGTCCATCCTGGAGTGCATTCCATTACCAGCAGTATAAGCCCGGCCTATCCCCCTCCGGCACCCCGCCTGGGCAGGCAGCAGGAACACCGGGCTCATCAATCACAGACCTGGGATACTACAGCTCCCCGACAGGGGCCTCTGCTTCGGCTTGGGGAAGAACACCTCCTAAAAACAGGCCCCCTACAGGCCCGTTTCTCCCAGACCAAACCGTCCTTTCGGTCCATCCATCTTGGCTCTCACAGCTTCCCATCCCCACTGTCTCCGCATGTGGGCTCCCCAGTCATCATCTAAAGAATTCCATTGCTCACCTCCTGCATAGCAACACCGCCCAGGAGGCCGCACGCCAGATGGAAGGGATAAAAGCAGAAGGTCATGGCTTCCAGCAAGAGGCCTTTTCTTAAACTAACCCTGACTCCGGGAAAAGAGGCAGAGCAGGGACCGACCAGTGAGTGGCTGCACAGGCCTGCGGTGAACTTTTACTTCCAGTAAAATTTCCCCTGCTCCCAGGTCTCTCTCCCAGGTCTGCTTCTTGAAAGTGGCAGCCTAGAATGCATACAGGAAGCCAAACCTAGGGGCTAAATGCTTCCTACTGAGAAGGCCCAAATCAGAAGTAGTAAAGGGGAAGGGAACGGAAGGTGACTAGAACTCTGGGGAAACGGCAAAGACCTTCAGCAGGCTTTCAGAATGGGTGTTCATGGGTGGGTGTGTGGGTGCGTGCATGTGTTTATAAATAAGCAGAGGAGACAAGGTGAAGGAGGACAATCATGATGTTTGTGAGTGACAGTGTGTGGAAGCAACCTTTGCAGAGGAAGCACTGGCCTGGAAAAGAACTGAGAAATCTCAGGAGCAAGGAATCAGAGGAGGCGATGCTCAAGTTGGGTTTAAGACACAAGACACAGACTGCTCTGGGCAGCCTGGGGAGGGGATTTTAAATATAAGGACCTGGTTATACGCGGAAATTTAAGGCAGGAATGTATAAGCAACAAAGAGCATCTCGAGCAAGGACCTATTAGACACACAGGGAACAGAGGTCAGGGCTTGAGGCAAAGTGACAGTGCATGTGACTGTGCAAGGATTCAACAGTCGTCTATCAGTCACATAGAACCCTGACCTGTGGCCACTAATGCCAAGACCTCCCAGGGAGAGGGCAAGCAGGAGTCCATCTGGTACTATATGGCAAGGTCTGTGCACTGTACACTAAACGATTGCTCTGTGTGAGCCCTGTGTTGGAGCCACTGGCAATCCTCTACTAACCCTGATGTCCTTCTCCACGGACTAGGCCTCTGCATGCCCACAGTATAAGCTGAGGTCTGTACACGGTATACTGTAAGTCCAACAAGATGCTACGTACACAGTCCCTGGTCATTGGAGACTGGCAAAGAGATCTCAAATATCCTATCCAGACCTGTAGTGCATTATGGATACCTACATTCCAAAAGAGTTCTTACGTAGCGTGCACACATGTTTGAGTACTAACAGAAAGGTTGGCAGTTCAAATACAGTCAGAGGCATCTTAGAAGAAAGGCCTGGTGAACTGCTTCCCAAAAAATCACAATCTCGAAAACCTTGTGGAGCACACAATTCTAGTCGGCAACACGCAGGGTCACCAGCAGTCAGAAGGAATAAGCACAACAAAGCCTCAATGGCAACTAGGCTTTTAAACACTCAGCACTTGGTGGAATCAAGCCAACCCCTTACGAAATTAGAATGTGAAAAAGGAGTGGTTTCAAATGGAGAATATAAGTTGTCCTCCCGCAACACCTAACTGTAAAGCCTGACAGGTCTCTTCTATTCTACTAGGCAGACTGGTCTCTGTAGTTCGACAGAGCGCGATGGTGGTGTCAGGTGCCCTTGAGTAGGTCCTCACCACGAGGCCCATTGTTGGAGCCACTGTGGCAATGCTCTGTCAATCACTGATAGCCCTCTTCATGGAGCAGGAGTCCCTCCAGCCCTAGGAGGAGAGCTGAAGTCTCACCATCATTGCTTCCCAGGAGCAATCCAGCTGTGCTTGTTCCAAAACAGATGTGTCACGTCTCCTGGCAATTCATGGTATATTTGATTTTCCTTGCCAACAACATAATATAAAGTCTTCAATTATTCAGGCTTCTTTACTCAGCTTTCACATACATATAAGACAGCTGAGAAAACCACGGTTGAGGTCAAGTACAGCTTCATCTTCGAGCTGCTCTTTAACACTTCAGAGAGGTCCTCGTAGATTGGCCCCATGCAATATGTCAAAGAGCTTTAGGGACGCAAAACTAGTTTGCAACTGACTAAAGAAATAATTTTAAGTTCCTTGGGGCAGCAGTCAGAGATGATTTCATGACCCACTTGCTCCCTAGCTTTCTGCATTTGCTGCAGGTAAAACAGAGCTCTCCAACAGCTCTGGTCACTTCCTGACCTATGAGGACAGAAGGCACCGGGGCAGCCTTCTTCCTCCACAGTACTTTTTGGTGCCGCCCTCAAAAGCAGAAGATTGGGATTGTGGGTCTCCCCCAGTATGGCACTGGGTGTGTTTTTTAATGCATACTGAGTAAGCCGCCAAAGAGTGGGTTTCTGCTTTACTTACTTACCTGGCACATTTTTTTTCAATTTTCATACTATACTTTACTTAATAAAACATATGGAGGACATCATTTTAACATGTAATCTACATTAAAAAAAGATATTGTGGTAATTTACTTCTGCCTGGCACCATCTGACGCTGGGAGGGCGGTGAGAGCATTGTGGTGTCCTTGGAGCTGCCCCCACCCCCACCTCTTCTAGGCAGTGTATAAAAGGTGATTTCTGAAACATTCCACAAAAGAAAAGCTCCAGGGTTTACATTCAGCTGTGACACCACGAGGAGTTCATGAAGAAGGATGTTTCAGGTTGCACTATAATTTCCCTATGTAACGTAAACCCATGGAATCTGACATAAGCTGATTGCTCATGCTGGTTATTTTATATACATTTCTGAATGGAAGGGCTCTCAATACTCATAAACTACCTAACTGACTTATTATTTTTCATCTGTTCTCCCAGAGCAGCTATTATCAGAGACAGAAGTCTCAACTTGTATGACTGGTTAAGCAACCAGGGAAAAGCGTGACTGCTCAAAAGCAATTAAAAAAATTCAATATGGAGCTTGAGGCCAAACAAGAGGTATGGCTACCCTCAATGCCATCCAAAAGATAAAAGCCCAGAGGAAAAGT
>PVJH01030048.1:0-25229 GCA_004026705.1 Nesogale talazaci
CGAGGCATTTTCCCACGGGAGAAACCTCACCACCCATTCGGAGGTCTCTCTCCTGCTCCATGGGGTTCTCGGAGGCTGAGCTGTTCAGAAAGAGTCATTACAAGGCGCCTCTGGGTGGGCAGCTGGCATTAGGTTCAGCAGTTTGTAGTAAACCAGCTTAGCTTGAGGAATGCCATTTTGTTACAAATTGCCATCTTGTGTGACCTCAACCTTGCTGTCCCCAGCCCCACCCCAAAACCTGTGGAACTGACTCATCCACAGACTCCAGCCAGATCAGCCCCTCCCCTCTCCTGAGAGACCTTGACCCACCCTGCGGATGTCCCCCTGAACCCTTTCAGATAGCCTGTCTGCCAGAGAAGCAAGGAATGTAGTAAGTCTGGACAGAGCCTGACCCCTGTGTGAGTGTCCCCTTCTGGCCCCCTCCCCATGTCCTGCCTGCCCAACACAGAATATCCTTTGCAATCTAGACCCTGGGTTTAACAATTGTATAAAGCCTGCCTGCTGCCCTTGGTGAGGATCAGGAGTGTGTTTCCAGGCGCTCGCCTCCTCTCTGCCAGCTAGCTGTAATAAAAGGCCTATTCTTTAATTTTCAGAGTGGTGTGGTTTGAGTTCGTTGTGTTACAGTGAAGCACATGAACTGTGTGCACTGCTGAAGGACTCCAGACATTGGGCAGTGGTGTGGACCGAAGGACTCCAGGCATTGGGCGGTGGTGTGGACCCTGGGTGTCTCCATCCTGGCCGGTGATCCTGACATAAGCTCATCAACTTCCAGCCATCAGCCTACTACTGACCCACCAAGGTCCCTGAGGGTCCAGAGTAGAATACACAAGTCAAAATTTCCCTGGTGATGCAGAGCTGCAGGTGTGAAGGCCAGGCTTTGTGAATCACTGCTCCGAAGGGTTCTTGGGTTCAAGCACCGCCTCTTACAAGCCGGTGTGTGACATCGGGCTGGTTCGGTGTCGGGCTCTCAGGGCACGCCCAAACTTGTCTCTTAAGGAACTCCTCTTCACCTCATCACAATTCCTACCCAAGTTTGGGGGTGCCTTCACGGAAAGCACTTACTGGGAGGGCTGTGGCAGTTATATGATCTCGTGTCAACTTGAACAAAAGGGTCAGAGTCTAGCCTGTCAATCAGGTTATCATAGGCAATGAGGCCTCTGTGCGGACATGGCCTTCTCCTGAGGATTCTGGGAACTACTGTCTTCCTCTCTGGGGGCGGGACACATTCTCTCTTCACATTCTGTTGACAAGCCCTATGGAGCGATTTTTTTTTTCCATGCTGATGGTGCCAGAGCCCTGGGGCAGGAGGAGGCACATGGAGAGCCATGCCAGTGCTGAGAGGCTTCCACAAGACTTTTCCCCCACTGGCCTGTGATCTTCCTTCTCTCAGCCTCATTGCATGTGCTGCCTGACTGCAGAAGAATGTATGGTCTAGTAACGGACACATGGGCTAATATTGGACTTATGTCAACTAGTCATACATTTGGAGTTCATTCCACCAGGTCAGGATGTTAATCAAGCTTTCTATTGAGAAGTTCTGAAGAGATTATGTAACTGTGTGCCCCCTCCCCCCCCAAAAAATGACCTGATTTGTGCAGACTGGCTTTACAATGCACCTGCTCATGCAACCATCTCATTGTGCCAGCTTTTTTTTTTTTTTTGGGGGGGGGGGGGGAGGATCGCTGCCCCCTGGTGGGAGTAGGAAGCCCAGTCTTGCTCCTGGAGAGCTGCTGCTGGATACGAACTGCCAACCCTGTGGGCCGCAGTCCCACACACAATCACGACGCCACCGGGGCTCAGCCGGAGTGTGCCAGCTTTTGGCAAAAAGCCAGCAAGCCTCTCTTGCCCCATGTACCTCACTCACCTAATTCATTTCGTGGAACTTCTTTTTGTTCCCGAGAATGAAGAGGAACATGAAAGGCTAGCTCTTTGACAAGTTAGAATAGGTGGAGTAAAAAAGGGGGGGAGGTGCTGTCAGCCATCCAAACAGAAGAGTTTGAAAAATCTTTCCAAGAATGGAATTGCAGATTTGACAGATGTGTGAAGTTTAACTGAGAGTACTTTGAAGGTGATAAGTTTGATTCGTTAAAATAATAATAATCATAGCTTTGGGGGAAACATTCCATTTTGGGGGGTACCCCCTTGCTATTCACAGCACATTTAAATACCTATGTAGAAATATACTCTCACACACACACACAAACACACGTTGGGTGGGTCACGGGAGTTGCCTTAACTCCTTGGGCTTAGTTCTGTACTGACGTTAAAAACTGGGCTGCCAAACACCCACCAACGCTCAGGGGTCAACTTCATATGCTGATTTCCTGAGGTACCCAGGCTCACACCAGCAGCGGAGGGCAGAAGCAGGAACAAGCGAATCCAACTGGCATCTAAAGCAGCTTCTCTAGTCTAAGCCCAGGCAGCGGAGGTGGATGAGTAAGATCTGACCAGAGGGAGGAGACTCCCTGAGACTCCTCAGGCTAGAATGAGGACTGGTTTGACATTTTTCCACTGGGATCCACTCAACTCCCCAATACAAACAGCCTATCCTGCCAGCTTGTCACCAGGACGGCACTTACCCTCTTTGAGGGAAGGGGGTGGAGTCCCAACGCCGATGTAGGGTGGCTCCATCCTCAGTGCTGCCTGGCCTTTGCACCCAAAGATTACCGAGGCGATTCCCCAGCTGCCTGCAGAGCTGTGAGAAGGCAGCCTGGGACGCTGCTTCGGGAGGGGCCAGCAGCAGGTACAAGGCAGAAAACAGACATCAGCGTTGGAGTCCATCTGTGAAGATCTCAAATCACAACACATGGCCACAGAGTCGAAGCCAACCCTACAGTTACAGGGCAGAACTGCCCCTAAAGAATTAACTCTTTACAGGAGTAGAAAGTCTCTTCTTCCTCCTGTGAAGTGGATGGTGGTTTAAAACTGCTGGCTGTGCGGGGAGCAGCCCAGCATGAAGCCACTCTGCCACTAGGGCTCCTTGTTGCTGAAACATGCATTAAGTAGTCTGTGTGCACAGAGAGGGGCTGCGGGTCCCTCAGTTCAGGCTTCCTGGTGACTTACTTATACAGTGATGTATCCAGCATCCTTCCGTCGGTACAAAAGCACTTAAGGCTGCTGCGGGCAAATCCATTGCGTCTCCAGCCAGGTGGACAACACGCAAAATCGGTAGGAATCATGCCAGTGTTCGGTGTGTAAGAGTCGATTGGTCAGAGATTTCATGTCATTCATTCAGAATGAAAAACTAATCCGGGACATACGGCAGAGAAGTTAAGTATCCCCAAACTAAGGGCAGTGGAGGGGTGGCAACTCCAAGCAAGGGGTCCGGGCAGCGTCACGGGATGCATGCGCCACCTGGAACCGCAGCCCATCAGCCCGTCAGGCAGGGAAAGCCCAGTGGCCACGCCCCCTCCTCCGGGCCGCGAGACAGCACCCCTGCCAACCTAGAACGAGGGCAGGGGGGCCCTTTTTATTCTTCAGTACTGAACGGTTCCAGCCCCTCCAGTCTTCCTTTAAAGTAGGGAATAAAAGTGGCATGATGGATAGGACGCACTAGAGAGCCAGCAGCTTAATAGCTTCAGAATGACTGAAAAATTCACACACCTGATGCTCAAGGGAGTTCTTTCATCGGTCTCGTTTATTAGGGGATTCTGTAACTCCCGCAATCCACCCAGCACATTCAAGTACTACATCGTCGTGCGCGCGCGTACAGATACAGAACACGTGTGGCAGGTGCACATAGTTAAAGCAGCGACCCCCACCTAAGATTGACAGGGGGATTCCCTTGGAAGGCGGCCTCACTTGGCTCCGGTGTCCCAGGGGCGGGCCCTCTCTGTGCTTCATCGCGGATGACGAGTATCTGCGAGCCTGTCACGACAGAGTGACTCTTTTCCACAGCGCAGCTTTGGACGTGTGGTGCAAGCACGGCCCCCGAGCGCAGAACCACGGGGCTTCGTGGGTAAGCAGCCCGTACACGCACTCAACACACGCGGGGCTGTGGCCTGCACCTGGGTCTGGGATCCCGAAGCTCCGAGGTGGGGCATTACAGAATACTACAGCCCCTCCCCGGGTCCACAGAGTCTTGCTAGAAAGCATGCTGTTGCTCACGACAGCGGGGTGGGGTTTTTAAGGGCATCCAGAGGAGGAGTTCCAACGTACGCGCTCCCCAAACTCCGCCCCGCTCTGAGTGGGGGCGACAGTGTGGACAAACTGGAGGGGGGACCCTCCGCCCAGGCTCTGGGTCAGAGTTCCTCCCGGGGCGCAGGGGGCAAATGGGTGAACCTCTGGATGCCCGCGAGCTCACCCTTTGGTCACCAGGGGCCAGATTCGCTCAGCGGCGCCCACGTGGCGGAGGGCTTCATGGCACCGCCCAAGGAGCTTCGCGAAGGTGCAGAGCTATTGGCCAAATACTTTAATGCCTCCGTCAGGGGATCTCATTTGCATGTTTTCGTTTCCATGCGCGGCGCCTGGGAACCCCTCTCCTGCACACAGGGATGCCTGTCTTTCTCGGGATGTCCACCAGCGGGGGACGAGAGCCCAGGGGGGAAGAAAACCTTCACAGTTCACAGACTCCAGGGCCGCCCCACCCTCCCCAGGAAGGCAGGCCCCTAGAGGTTTTCTTTCACAGAAAGAGTAAAACAAACGTCATCAGACTGTTCCGCTTTGTTCCTCTGGGGACGCTAACGATGCTATTTGAACAGGAAAACCTTTCAATCACTGGGGGGGTAGCACTCCTAAAAATAAAATAAAAAAATACTACCAAGTCAAAAAATACAGCAAAATCTTTGACCCAAATCACTTTTCACACTGTGCTCTCCCAAAACGAATTGGATAAACAAGTAAAAGAACATCACTCGAAGTGATCACTTATCCATTTCGATTTAACCTGAAAGAGTGGATGGGGGAGGGGGGCACTGAGAGAGAAAAGAACTCATCAAGTTTCACTCTTAAATCCCAGAAGAGTGGTAGCCAGTCTTATGAGATAAACGGGGGGTGGGTGGGGTGGGGGACGCCTTTGGATCATCAGACACAGGGTTGTTGTTTTTTTTTTTTTGATTTATTGATGACGATTGGAATCCCCTCTGGCTAAACTGCTCTTAACCCCCACCCGATCGGATCAAGTAATAAATAGTGCCCACAAAGAATATAATCTAAACTTCCTGAAACCATAGTCTTCAAACCAAGGGTTGCCAGCCCAGGCCAAAACCACCAGCACCACCCTCCCCCCCTTCCCCACCCCATCATCAGCTGGCATAAGCTCTGCTCAAACCCGCATTGTCAGCAACCCCTGTGCTAGGGTACTGAACTGACTGAAGACACTGCCTGAGTGACACTGGCGGTGATCTGAAGTTAAGGCCTGGCCAAGTTACAGAGCGCTAGATAAAAGCCCATTCGCGATCCAGTGCCGGCCATAGACGAATGAAGGCATAACTACCCCAGCCTTTAGCCTCAAGAAAGGGGGACAGAGACACGCTCATCGCTCAGGTTATGCTTGAAAATTAGGCCCATGGAAGCAAATACTGCAGGGAACGTTCCACAGGACCAGGCTGGGAACCAGCTGAGCCTGGCTGCTTCCCAAAGGCCTCTGGGGGAGATCCCTGGGTCCCTGCAGTCCCCCCAGTCCTGTGTACAGCTGATGGCGCAAGCCCTGCTGAGAAGCAAAAGTGTCCCCTGCCCGTGTCACTCACTCTGTACCAAATATGGTGCAATTCTGGCTTCCCCTGCTGATCAGGCGCCCTCTGATCCACCGCCACCCACGGGCTCAAGGGGCCCATATGGCTGGAGACCCGCCTATACCACCACCTTGACGAGGGAGGGCCCTCTGTAAGTGAATGACTGCACTTGGGTCTCCAAGTCCCGGCCCGAGGCTCACAAAGCCTTATCCTTTAATGTATGCGACGCCCAGTCGCCTCTACTGCTGGCGAGAGAGAGGCTGTGAGCACGTTTTCTAGGCGGAGGCAGAATGAACATCCTGGTTTTCAAATGGTGGCAGCGGCTCCCTCCAAAAGGTGAAGTTGCTGAAAGTGTCAGAGCAGGGGAAGTCTGAAGAGTGACTTCTTTTCAGCAATGGGAACACGTGGTCGACCACCTCACAGAGTCGCACGTACCTGCAGCGGAAGAGACACAGGGACCATTAGTGGCCGGCCGAGGCAGGGTGCCAGGCTCGGTGGGTAGCAGAGGGGCCAGCTTTGCCCCCAGAGAGCGGAAGGATCCAGGGGACAACATCATGCTAGACTCACAGCAATCAGAGGCGCCATCCATGGTCTGAAGGGACTTGGGTGCACAAAGGCTTCATGGAAAGGGGTGGGGGGACGGACACTTAGCTTTGTCACAGGGGATGGTGAGGAGCACACAGCAGCAGCGGGGGGGTCGGGGGGGGTTAAAAATCATCAGGGAAAGCATTGAGGCAGGTGCAGTGTCACCAAGAACAGACCAGAAGTAAAGATGTTTTTGGACCATCAAATAAGGGTTGGCTGACAGCACCGAAAGAGAACTCTTGGGCCCTGGAGTGGAGGAGACATGGGCTTGGTCTGCAGAGCTGCCCTTGACCCGCTGAGAATCCTTGGGAAAGGACCAATCCCTGCAACAGCCTAAGAGGCTGAATGAGAGCCATGAATACTGACGCTGATAGCCAGGCCCAGCCCGTACTGGGCACTTGGTGGACTTACTCAGCAGTGCGTTCCTGGCACAGAGCTAACCACAAGGTGAGCAGTTCGAAACTGACAGCTGCCCTGTGGAAGAAAGATGAGGCTTTCTACTGCCGTCAGGAATTCCCAGTCTCAGAAACCCATGGGGGCAGTTCTCCCCGTCTTCCAGAGACCCTGTGAGTCAGCATGGACTCCATGTTGGGGTGGGTTGTGTGTGGGTTTGCTTTTAAGGAAAGAAAAGCCCTGGAGGGGCTCAAGGTCCCAAGTCCTATCTGTGTAACTTCAGACCGCAGCCTTACCCGTGCTGGGCCCAGGGGCTGCATCTTCCTAGGCTGGAGGGTGGGGGTCTCCGTGATTCTCCGAGATGTGCACTCCCTCTGTTCCCCATGTATTCACAGAGCGCCAGGTATTCTGGCTTCAATGACAACAAGTCTCCAACCAGGGCTGCCGCCATCCTCGGCCTCCCCCCGACACCCGGGATCCCTCCTTCAGTCCCCGGGTCTCTGGCCGAAGCCCATTTCCAAAGAAGTCTTTAAAAGCCAAGCTCCAGGAACTGGCATGTTCTGAGGCATAAAATAATGTCGCACAAGGATGATGTGTGTATTTAATAAAGGACCGCCAAAGGACTTATGAGAAATCTTGTGTTTGCACAAATTGGGGAAAATCTCTCTTAATGAGCAAGCATTTTCTCTTTTGTCTATATCCAAACAAACAAAACTTTAAAAAAAAAATGCCCCTTGGCTTTAAGGCATATGTGCCGAGCATGGGTCCAAAGTGACCCTCTTGCTCCTGCTCCATCCACGTGCCTCCTTCTGGCCCAGCCTCCGCCAGAACACACAGGGCTCACACACCAACTCTCTCACACGCAGAAAAACCACCAAACCTTTCCCTCCTGCTTGGATACCAATTACCTAAAAACGTTCCAGACTCGGAGGGGCAGGCATCTCCCAGACTCACACCATGTCCCAAGTCAGAGACAAAGAGAGAGTCTCCCAGAGAGAACAGACACTCTCTCCGGGGCAGGCACACTCCCTGGTCTGTGCAGATTTAAGCCTGCTCTAGTTGATCCAGCAGCATCTCCAGGCCAGAATGTCGGCACATGGGTATGATACCTGCCCCCACGGGCCTTCAAGGCAAAGCTGGGATCCCAGAACCCCCATTCTCACGCTCAAGCCAAGCGGCCACTTGGCTGCCATCTCGGCCGACTCCCCCACCATTCTCTGGCACTGCCCCGGGATGGGGGGTGGGGAGGGTGAAACATTTTCTGGACCCTCTGCAGACACCTCCTGGCTCTGTTCCACATGGAGAGCACGGGATGCTGACATCACCGGGGAGGCCATTTTTAACAAAGGAGAGGGAAGAAGTTGAGAGGACAGGGTTAAGAAATCAAAAAGCCAGTGCTCTGTTCTTTGGGTCAGAAGGAAGCCTGACCCAGGTTGACATGGTGCAGGGGGGCGAGGGACATGGCTCCCTCTCCCTCCTCTTCCCCGCCGCCCCCACCATACCTCAGGCCTGTCAGGAGACCCCTGATGGGGCGTTGGGCTACACTGCTTCAGAGATCGTCTCAAAGTGAGAGGGGGCTCTGTGAGAGTCGACATCCCTGCTCTGGCCACAGCCACTGGGGTGCCTAGAGGAGAGAGTTTCTAGGAAAAGAGGCAAGCGAACCTCCAAGTCTAACTCTGCCATGGTGCGCCTGGAGTCAGACACTCGACCAGACAACGGAGGCCCCACCTCTGGAAACGGACCAGGTGGAGGCCTGACATCCGCCAGCAGGCAAAGCTCCCCAAAGCCTGGCTCACCCAGGGAGGAAGCATTCTCCCTTCCACGAGGCAGGGACCTGAAACGGAGCACTCCCTGGAGTCCGGGGTCACCCCATAGCCCAGCACAACGGCTCATTTAAAACCGTGATCCCAGTTAGCCCACAGACTCTGGGAAACTGGGTTTTGATCAAAATATGTGGGTAAGCAGAAATCTCACAGCGACACACAACAGTGTCTCTGGCAAGAACATGATTACAGGTCAGGATGTGGAGGAATAAGCTGCCCTGGTCTTTAAACACAAGGCTGCATGTGACCTTTCACTGCGGTTGAATTTCTCTCTCTCATGCTGGGTTCCCAGAATGAACTGGGCAGATCTGAACCACGGGTTTTCAAAAGTCCCTCAATCCTCCGCTCTAGCAGACGCTAGCCACTGTGAGAACATTAGACCCCGGGGGCAACGGGTTCAATTTTTTTTTTCTTCTTTTCTTTTCGGAGGTTCATTGGAATGGCCCAAAGATCCAGTCTGAGGAAAGCGACAAGAAGGCACAAGACCTTTTTTCACCAGATGAAAGAGCGCGGGAGGTGCAGGCGACAAGGAGCAGCACGGCCTCGGGGGCAGGGCCCCGGGGGAGCAGCCAGGAGGTGTCCCCGCGACTCACGAGGAGATGTTGGTCTTGGCGTGTTCCTGCACCAGCTCTCCTTTGGGGTTGACGGTGAAGATTCTATTCAGAGACACTCCGACCTGCTTGTACGAGTAGACATCCTGTATGGGGCAGAGGCCATTGGACGTGACTCCTTAAAACCACAGAGGCAACCGCACGGCATGCCCCACCTCCTACAATCGTATCCGAGGTTCACTAGCCAGGCTGTGCTAGTGAGAAAATTACCCTTGGACATGAAGCCCTGAAACCCCCCCCCCCCCCCCCCCACCCACATTCCCACCCTCACCTGTCCCTGCACTGCCCCCCACGTGCCCTCAGTCTGGCAGTCCCTAAAGCTCATCTCTGTAGCCACTGTCTCGTGTCTCGATTTTCAAAGTACGAGATTTTTCTTACGGGGCTGCTGTGCCTGGCTGAAGCCCAGGTCGGTCAGTGAAGACTGGGCAGGCTCTCTGGAAAGCCGAGCTGACCCAGGTATGGAAAACCACACCACTTGGAAGAGGACCTCATACCGAAATGCAGAATTCACCACCCTGCTTCAGGTTGGTTTGGGGCTCCCGTCAGAGAGAACGGGTCTAATTTTATGATGTATTCCCGTGCCACTGGCTTTCTTAGCAAGCAGCAGTCACGTGAACCGGAAGGCACACAGACGTGCCCGACTCTGTAAATGGAGCAGCTAGGTGACATGGGGAGGGATTGGCAGTTTCTAGCCCACATCCCGTTTCAAACTGGAAACCACCTTGCCAACCGTTAAAGGAAACGGGAGTTTGGGGGATCATTTAAAGTCTACTAAGGGGCTATTCAGTGGGCCAGTTCTTGGAGGAGATAGGCGAGTAATCGGGCTATGTAAGAGAACTCCAGCCAGATCTCTCAGAGGGCCGCTGCAGGTGAGGGAGTGCATTTCCAGAGTGCTGAAGAGACCCCGGCAAAAACTCACAGCTGGTCGGTTTCCAAAAGCAGCATAGAAGGGTTCCGCGTTGGGAAAGAACAGGTTTTTGATGTCCGTCAGGCACTGCACTTTAAACTTCTCCGGCTTCTTTTCGATCACCTCTCTGTTCAAGTAAATAAGGCGGCACAAGGTGGCACTCGTTAGCAAGCACTCTCTTCACTGTCACAAGTTACCACCTTCTCTAACACTTTCTTCAGGACTTTCAAACCTTAAACACGCCTTAAGTCAGTTGGCTTCCTCCTCCACCCACCCCAAATCAAATTCAAGCTCACTACCATCGAGGAGGTGGTGATGGGTGGTGACCCCCTGTGCGTTTACCAGAATGCAACTACTGACTGCGGTGGGAAGCCCAGCCTGTCTTCCAAGGAGCCACTGGGGGATTTGAACCGCTGACCCTGTGGAACACAGTCCAGCACGTGACCACCACACCACAAGGACTTCTATCGCAGTGACTCTAGCTCCTCACACACAAAAAGCACTACACAGATGTTGAGTCAGTACTTTAAAATCATTTTCCCACTTCCAAAAAATAAATAAATAAACCACATCCACAAACCCCTTAGAGAACTGATTTCAGGCAGAGCAACAACTGCAGAGGACAGCGGAGGAGGGAGTACTCTTGAATGCACTTCATGAATCGCTGTGACCGCAGAGCGAAAACCCAAGGAAGAAAAGGGTGGACCACAGTGGGGCCAACCTCACTCTCAGATGCTAGTGCAGACCCCTGGCTGATGCCTGTGAATGCGCCTCAAACACTTCCTAGAAAATGTCTTTAACTCCATTCCTGCAAGCATTTAAGCCCCTTCTTACACTGGGGCCAGGGGAGAAAGGACCACAAATGCGTAGACCCCTGTTGGCAACTGAGAAGGGGAAGATGCCCAGAGGTGCCTCAGAAGAAAGGCCTGGAGATCTACTTGCTCAAACAAGCCATGAACACCCACACATAGCACAATCCCCGACGGACTTGCTTTGGATCCAGCAATCTCTGCATTCAGATTTTCCTGAGCTCACTGTAGCCCACTTGTTGACTATTTGCCACCGTGTGTGTGTGTTTCTGTGTGTGTGTTTAAGTAGCATGCACACAGCATAAAAGTCGCCGTGTTAACCATTTTTAAGTACACGGCCCTGAGGCACGGCCTGTTAGCACAGCATATGTGCAGCCACCATCACAGCTTGTTTCTAAAACCAGCTCACCCCCCTGGGGGGACACGCTGCACCCCTTGAGCTGTGCCAAGCTCCCTAACTCCCCATCCCGCCGATCACAGCAACCAGTGATGGACTTTCCATTTCTAGATCCTTCATCTAAAAGGGGGGTGGAGACACACAGTCAGACAGGAGGGGATGCATCTCCAGAGTGGGGGAAGGAGCTGGAAGGGACTAGGAAGGAGATTGCAGGTCCCACTCTCATAGCCTCCCGGACCTCGCCTCACCATCCCAGGGCCCCAGAGGCAGAGCCCTCGTGACTCCCACCATCCAGCCACACACTGAGTCTCCTGAACTTGGAGACACTGGGTTTCTGCTGTTTGCGGACTCTGGCAGCCCATGACAAAGGAGAACAGGCGGCTGACACAAACGGGGAGGGGCCCTCTGTGCTCACGGTTGGGGCGGTAGACTTCCATCAGTTCCAGAAACCCTCAGAACCGTGAGCACACAGGCTGCAGCGGGAAGAAAAGGCCGGGTCGATGGCTAGCTGACATCAGAAGCACCTCTACCTCCACACAGAGAGAGAGATCACTGTGAGGACGACTCGTTTCGGTGTTGAAAGGAATGTCTCCCGCACCCAACGTATTCTTATGAATGAGGAAAATAATGAGAAGGATCAGACCAAATTTCTATTCTGAGGCAGGCTGCCAAAGGAATAACGCTGACTCTTCCTTTTCCCCAGTGTTTGACGCCCGAGAGTGAGTGGCTTGTTACACACCGATCAACTGAGCTCAGGGAGCACCACGTTCCACTAATGTGCAGGCGTTAGCTCAGAGACACGGCATTCCAGTTCAGACCACAAGAGAGAGAGTGTCCCCATAAATAGACCAAGACGTAGGGAGTCTGTGATCGCTCACTGCATGGAAGTCGTGCTGACCTTGTACTGCAGTCCGGGGCGGGGGAACACCCAGGCTGTGGGCCATACAAAGGGCGTACCAACCTGCAGGCGCTTCCAGCCAACACCGCACGCCTCCCCAACGAGAGGCGGCTCCAGCCATCACATGAGGGCTGAGCTAACTGCCCGGCTTGGCAAGTCTGGTCTGCAAATGATGTTGTAAGTGCTCACATGGCCCTAAAAATGGCAGGGAAAGGTTCTCCACCCTTGTTGTTGTGGAGTAAGGAGCTCTGATGGTGTCCTGGGTTATGAATCACACGGTGGACTATGAATCACACGGTCAGCAGTTCAAAACCACCAGCCGCTCCATGGCACAAAGATGAAGCTTTCTACTCCTAAAAGATTTTCTTCTGTCACGTAGGGGTCTTTGTGAGTCTGAATCAGCTTGATGGCAGTGAGTTTTTCCTTTTCTTTTTTTTTGTGGGCATCACTGCCTCTGGTGGTCGTGGGCGCTACCCAGCGCTACTCCTGAGAGCCGCCGCTGGATTTGAACTGCCAAGCCCGTGGGCTACAGTCCCCGCCTTCAACCACTTACGCTACCAGGGCTCAGCCCGATGGCAGTGAGTTTTGAAAGTTTATTACAACACGTAATACTATGAGAAGTATGGAAACAAGACACACAAACTCGTTACATTTCACAGAAACTTAGTATTATAAAAAAAAGCATAGGAGTAGAGTCTAGCCTGTCAATCAGATTGCACAGTCTGATGGTGCCTCCTTGTGGGTGTGGCCTTCTCATAAGAAAGGCCTTTGGGGGGGAGAGGGGGGGGAGAAAGGCCCTGGGAATCTCCCCTTCTCTCTCAATCTCCACCCTTCCTGCTGGCCAATGCTCACCCAGGCATTGAATACATATGGCGTTGCACCTGCCAGCTTGCGGTCTTCTTGCATTCTGCATCATGGCTACAGGAGTCTGAAGAGGGACTTATGGACTAGTATCAGACATATGGACTGGACTGGGATGCTTCCTCTATGTATAATAACTTCTTGGTGTGAAGCGCTCACACATCTAAGTGTGCCTGGAGGTTTCTCTGCAGTCAAGCCGGCCGAACACAGCACGGTTGCCACAGGCCTTCAATTTGTCAGAAATGCGGCATCTTCAAAGCACAAGGAATGAAGAGCAAAAAAAGGAGGCGAGCTTGTATCTGGGTTTCTCCTGGGTCTACCCTGTTACAGCAGCTCTTACAACTCAAAAGACACTACAGAAGCCATGATTTCATAGGAGGCTTCTGCCTGTATGTTCTCCTGAGAAGATGACGGTTGCACCAGAGTTCACTGACCAGAGGAAAAAGTCTACAACACTCAAAGTACCTATAGTGTCCAAGGGAAATATTCAAGAAGCATCAGCGTGACTTGGGGTTCACCTGGGTTATACCACGGTTATGCATGGTAAGCAACACCAATAAGCTAACCGGCCCCCAAATTCTGGTGGAATCTTGTCCAAGCTACCCAATGGTTCTGGAAAATACTTGCAAATCCTCTGTTGGCAGGATCTGTGCCTTACACTACAGTTTGCTTTGGGAAACCAGGCTGGAGGTGAAATGAGGAGCAGCCCACTTTCTCCCTCCAGGTTGCTACTTTGAGGCCGGGTTAGGGAGGCTGGTTTGCCTGCCTGGAAAGGTGGAGAGAGAGCCGGGTGGTAAGAAATCGGCTAGTGGACAGATAGAGGGCCATTAAAATAAACAAGAGGACTTCGAGAAATGAGAACTGTCGCCATGGGAGCCCGAGCTTTGCTGTGTGGAGGCAGCTGGTAACAGAGTCACTTAACCCAGCCTCATTTCAGAGAAGGTGGATAGGCGTGGCTTCTCAAGGTAACTGAGGCCTGGACTGGCAGACTTGTGGGCTGCAGGGGCGAGGGGAGCTCTCTGAAAGAGGAGACCAGCATGCCCCCAGACCCAGACTAGAGCACACCATCCTGAGAAACGGGGAGTTCAGGACGACGCCCGGTGGATCGGGAAGCAGAGGGGAAGGGAGGGGAAAGGCAGCAAGGAGAGGCAGTGGTTTTTCCGGGCACTGATCTGGAGTACAGATGCTGGCTGAGAAAGGTCTGTGAAGAGACTCCTGCAAGCTTCCAATGAGGAAGGAAGAGGGACTCAGAGAATGGGGGAGGGGTGGGGGGTCGTACCTGTGCAGGGCGGAGAAGAGACTGCTTGGGCTCAGCAGCAGGGGCCCTTGGGGCAGCACGGTGCCCCTCTCATTAACCCAGTGCAGGTACCCTCGCGTCATGTCTGCCATCCCGATGGCGCGCGCGGAGCAGTAGAGAAACTTGTAGCCATTTCTGGGAAAAGACAGGAAACGCACCCATTCAGCGTCATCGTGAAGGAAGATGTTCTTGCCGTGGCGAACCAAGGGTGTTTTATAAAGAAGGGCATTGGTTGACGTATCCCCACAAATAAAAGCCCGCCTGAGACACAATCTTATTTGGGGGAGCGGCGAGGGAGGCCTGGGGAACACACCGCCCTGTAGTTTGCTGGGCACATCCACGTTCACGCCTTCATTTAATCCTCGTGACAACATGGCCAGAAGCCTGAGGTCCAGCTCCGCAGACCGACCAGCCTCCCTGCATCTGTGCTGTATATCTGTCCCCACCCCCACGGGCTGCCCTCTCTATAAGCCGTCCACCCCTGCCAGCTCACCGACTGTTCCATCCAGGCAGTGAGGCATACACCGCCCCTCACCCCCCAGCACCACTAAATCCTCCTTCTCTATTGGATCATGCCTCCCCAAACCCCAAACCTGCCGCCACCAAACTGACACAGACTCGCAGAGACCCTGGAGGGTGGGGCAGAGCAGCCCTGTGAGTTTCTGAGCCTCTAACTCTGCGGGAATCAAGTCCTATCTCCCTTCTGAGAGAGGCTGGTGGGTTCGACCAGTTGATCTTGCTATTACAGCTCAACACATAACCACCATGCCCACCTGGGCTCCTGGACACTTCCTACCAACATACAAAATATGCTACCATCACTTTCCTTAATCCAAACTAAACCACAAACAATCGCATACAAAACCAAAGCAAAAACACCCCAGCAAGTCTTAGGTCCTTCTCTGGCTGATATCCCACTGCACTCTCGCACTTGAAGACATGTCTCTTTAAGTCACTGGCTCTGCTCCCTGCTCTCCTCTCCTCACTCCTCACTGTCCCCCCTCGGTCAGTGCCCTTGTCAAGGTCACCAAGGACAAGGTCAAGACTGCAAGCCACCCTTTCTGCGTACGGCACCACCTGCCCAAGTCCTGCAAGCGGCCCCCTTGCAGGGGTCTGGGATGCTCCTTTTGTTCCAAACGGAATTCGCCAACAGCATGCCACAGGCGGATGAATGCCACTGGGTTGTTCTCGCCGTGCAGGCGTTGGGCTTCGAAGGCCATGCCTGAGTTTTGCCGAGAGCCAGTGTTGCATCTGGGGACCAGGGCGAGGTGGAGTGGCAGGGATGCCTCACTGGCACCCTCACCCCGAGGGAGGCTTGGCACACACTGAGAGCACAGTGGGGTGTGCAGGCAGCAGCAGTCCTCCAAAGCTCACCCTCAAGAGTGAGGAGACCCCTCAGTCTCGGGGGAGACCCTCCCCTGCGAAGGGGATGGCCTCCGGGCCCAGAAGCCCAGGTCTGCACAACCCAGACAGGCGCCTCGCCCTTCCCCAGCACCCCCTGTGCATCCGCGGCTGAACAGAAGCCGGCTCCGCGGAAACAAAGTGTTGTGGGGGGAGTGGGCACGTGGCAAAGCAGGGGTGTCCACGAGGTTTAGGGGCACCCAGGAGCCAGAGAGACTAACTCTGACTGAGAAGGATCCAAGAACATGGACCGCATCCGCTTCCCCGGGACGCTCAGCAACAGTGGACACGGGGCTCTGTCTGGCAGAGCGCGGTGTGGGAAAGAAAGAGCAGGCCACCCCCAGGGTCATCCCACCACGCCGCGGGCACTGGGAGAGGCTGGGTGTCTGAGACGGCGCGAGCAGAGATCCACATCTTTCTCTCTAGAAGGGCAAAGGGCGTGGAGTCACTAGGAAAAGCAGCCCTGGGCACCACGGGGTGGGTAAGGACCCACGCTACAACCCACAGGAAGCTGGTTGTGGCCATCTAAAGTGTCTGCAGACGCCTGGGCCGCCCCGAGGGAGGCTTGGGAGCCACTGCTGTGGAGGAGAAGGGCCTCTGTCTCCCTGCGGTCCCGGCAGGACTCTTGCCAGGGGAGTCAGGTGCCAGCCGGGCAGTTCTGCCTCACAGCCACCTTGTGCGCCCAGAAGGAACTGCTGTCTTCACCGCGGTCCTTAAGCCAGAGCCCACGGTCACGGCCACTGTGCCAAGCCATTCTGTCGAAGATCTTCCTCTTTTCCCTGCCCAGCTGCTCTCTAGGCACAGTGACCCTACCAGGAACCGCTCCCTCGCGAGAAGCCTTGTGGAGTCCCGCCAGCCTGGCCCACGAGGAGCGCTCCGGCTGAACTTCTTCCACGACGGAGCTGTCTGTCCTCCAGGCGGTCGGTTCAGTGTTGCCTGTGACACTCTTCTTCTCCGGCACCATTGCCAGATCACCCATCCTCCCTTGGCCGAGCTTCTCTGGGGCGCTTTACGTGGCATTCCAGCTCAGCGTGTCCTCCAGGGACGCACAAGCAGCACCTGTCACTTTAAGGAAGGGAAGGGCTGGGCCAGACACAAACCTTCTGTCCACATCATCCTACACTTGCTGGCAGAGAGAGGTCACTGACGAACACTGCCTAAGAAAGTGGCTCACGGCATTAAATGCAGACTTGCTGTGGACAGGAGAGGGCGGTGAAAAGAGACCCTACAGGGCAGTCTCTCAAGCATCACTGGCCATGTTCAAGTACATGGACTTGACACGCTAGATCCCCGAGGGTCCAGAGATGAACCAGTTCACCTGTGGAAATATTATTAGTATTCCTTCTCACTCTGCCACGGAGAGATTGACTTCAATATCATGTTCATGTATGTGACACATGAGCCATGACATAGAAAAGTACGCTAGCTGGACTCCCAGGAACCCATTAGTTCAACATTCTTGATATTTCTGGCTCTCGGGAATTTTGTATCTCTGTTTGTATTTGCTCATGTTTTTTGACATTCCACATTTAAGATATAAGCAAGAAAAAAAAAAGTCTTCCATCCGATGAGCTTTCAGCCTGATGAGCCTGGGGGCTTTCTGTCCTGGTTGGGGGGTGGGGGTGGGGGCGGGGAGGGGCACTTCCAGGAAGCCAGGTTGCAGTGTGGCACCAGGGCATCGGTAGGGGGGGGCAGCCTGCCCCGAGTCACTAGGTGCTGTTCAGGGGCCCCGTCAGGTGTGCCTCAAGTCTGCAGCTCAGAGCTGCAGTGGGGGTGGAAGGGAAGAAAGAAGCTCCAAGGGGAAAGGGAAGGGGAGGGGGGGGGTGTTTGGAAGAAACGCCTTGGGAGTTCCACATTCAAGAGATGTGGGTGAGTTTAACAGCATCCCAAAGTGCGACAAACCAGGCCTACAGCTAGCCCCTTGTCAAGTGGGGCCAGGTGCACTAGGCACCTCGCAGGACAAAGACGAAGCTTTGTCCTCCTGCCATGAGCTCTGTCTTGTCAACCCGCAAGGGAGGGCAGCTCCACCCTGTCCTGGACGGTCACTCGCTGAGAGTCGACCTCGGCCGACGGCCCATGGTATGAGTCAGAGTTTGTACAACCATTTCTACAAATAGCTGACTTAAAAAAAAAAAAAAAAACATTCAGGCTGAGCCCCAGTGGTGCAGGGGTTGAGCGTGGGACTGCGGCCCACAGGCTTGGCGGTTCAAATCCAGCAGCGGCTCTCCAGGAGCAAAGCTGGGTAGCTCCCACGACCACCAGAGGGCATTGATGACTCGCCCCCCCACTACCCCCGCCCAAAGAAAACATTCTAAGTCGAAAGGAGAGTCTAGAAACAGGGGGTAAAAGCCCCTCTACTTGAGCATCACACTCACCTTCGCACAAGGGCAGGTCTTTGCAACCAAACCATGTGGAAACACCAGGAGGAGCAGGTGTTGTTCGTGTGTTTTTCCGCACCCACATCCAACCACGTTCCGGCCCCTCTGTCTGAGCAGGTGGCACTCAGCCTCACAGATCCCCTCTCACAGGCACGCCCAGCAACCAGCGATGGAATGGCCCCCTTTCCTGTTGCCTTCTCAGCTTCCTGGGGTGCACAGGGCCACCCCTACCACTCAGGAGGGGCTCGCGTTCACATTTCCAGAACAGAATGGCATCTTCTGACGTGCCCAATCTCTCACAGTTCAAAGGAGCCCCGCTCGTTCTTCCGACAGTGTCCAGGGGACCTTCAAGAAGTCCATGGAGAAACCCCCTCATCTCTCTGTCTTCTTACTCCAAGAGGAAACATTCAACGTCTTCTCAGACCTTCACCAACAGAGTCCGGTCATTCTAAACCAATCACCCCAAAAGAGAGGAAAAAAACAACTATCCCTTTGGTCAATAACTCAACCCATTGCCCTGAGTTCTTTCCAACTCCAGGGACCCTCCACAAGGTTTCTGGGACCATCAGTCTGTACAGGAGCAGAAAGCCTGTGTGTCTTCCCATGGAGCAGCTGGCTAGGCAGAAGCACTGACTTCGCTCGCAGAGGTTGCACGAGGACATCACAAGGATGAGTTGGGGACAAGCTAGACCACGTCTAGTCCAAACCAAACCTGTAAGTGCAGCTAAGTGTCGTCTTCTCGCTCCTGTTACCACAGGCCAGGAAGGAGGTATGTTCCCCAGACCACAGTGAATCGGGGCGGAAGCTCTTCAGTCTGCCGACCCACGAGGGCTGCTCCCCAGTGACGTTAGATGCAGCTTCCAGCGTCCTGCAGGGCCGGCAGCCTCCACTGGTGGAAAGACCCTCACGTTACAGGGTCAGCCCACAGCGACGTGGTAGGAGGCGGCGTACAGGCCAGGCCATCCACAGGGGCGCAGGCCGAGATCGCCTTTGCAGAAAGCCGTTCCGCCACACAGACCCGATCTGCACACACATTCCCTAAGGGTGTGTGTCTCTACTCACTCACTCACTCACTCACACGCCTTACAATGCCGAGAAGAACCCTAATCAATAAACAGCCATCCGCGAATGCTATTTTTCTCTCCACTCCCCTTGGGCTGCCTCTTCTCATGAATACACGTTTCCCGAGGCTTGGCTTCCATTCATTCATTCATTGATCGTCCAGAGGCCATTTGTTCCCAGGGATCCCCTCACTGCCTGGGAGAAAATCTCACCAACTGCCTTCTCTTTTCCCCAGACAGAGAGACCAGTCAGCCCACCGAGGCCGCCCCCTCTCCAGGTTTCAGCAGCAGTTGACCCTCAGCAAGGTCAGATGTTGAGTACGGTCTTCACAGTCCATGTCCTGGCAATGGAACTTGGCATCTCCAGGACTGTGGCCCGAACCCCCCAGGCTCACTGATTCTTTTCCTCAAGGCGTTTCTCATTAGAGCTGACAAGTCCCCAACCTGTCCTGCTGCGCTCCAGGGCACTCTGGCAGCAAGGCCAACACGTATGTCACATGTGTCCATGGGTGCCCGCTCGCGAATCCATACACAGTCTCACAGCCGGCGAGTCCACCCCGACTCAGAGGCCTCATCCTGGGGTTCAGGGGCTGTCACCATTGACGGGGCAGAAAGCCTAGTCTTTCTCCCTCAGGGAAGCTAGTGGTTTCCAACTGCCAGCCATTCGGGTCCCAGCCCATAGCTTAACCAGTATGCAAGCAGGCCCCGCCTCTCTCTCAGACAGACAGACAGACACACACATACACACACACATACACACACACACACACATACACACACACTGGTTGATACAGTATCCATGCACCTGCTCAAATATATACTCCCACTCTCCCTCCCTTCTCCAAGTCAATTTTCTTAATCTGACGACAGAAATGATGACCCTTGTTGATGAGCATGAGAGGATCTGGGTGCGGTTACACAGAGGTCTGACTCGGGGTCCCAGTTGGAAGAAACCCACTTTCTTGACGTGTTGAGTTTGGGCTGCACACAGGCCACTTGTCCTCAGACAGAAGGGGAGAGACGGGCGCTGCTGCAGCTCCCAGGGCCTGCACCGTAGCTGGGGACTTGCCCTGAACCTGCAGAAGCCAACTGCATGGGTCGTGCACTAGCACTGCCCCTTCGCCCGACCCTCTTGAAGAACATCCTCCAGCGCCAACTGGTTCTCGACCGCATCCTCAAAGGGTGCCTGCCACCTTCCTCCTCCTCCTAACTATTTTCCGGCTGCCCACCCACTCTCTTCCTAGCTCCTTGGCAATACATGCAAGGGTGGAGGTGCGGGGATTCCCGTGCACGTGGGACCCTCCACCACCACCACCACCCTCCTGTGACGGACCGGTACTCACTGGCTCACTTTGTGGTACAGCTTCGCGATGCCCTGGTGGGTCCAGTCCTTCCCCAGGGTGGGCAGGATGTGGCCCAGGGTGTCGGATCTAAAGGAGAGGGGTGGCAATCAGAGGTGCGGCCGTGGCTGTGGCTGTGCGTTTCTCCCAGATAGAAGGACTGGACGACGCGTCACTGGGTGCCAGTAAGAAAAAGTCACAACTGGGCTGAGCCCCAGCGGCGTAGTGGTTGAGTGTGGGACTGTGGCTCACTGGCTTGGCAGTTCAAATCCAGCAGCATCTCTTCAGGAGCAAGGTGGGCCTCCCACGCCCACCAGAGGGCAGTGATGCCCCCCCCAAAAGCAAAAAACAAAACCAAAAAAAAGTCCCAGCTACAACGAACACAATTTACAAAGAGACAAACAGTAAAATGGAGCTTGGCCACAGGATCAAAAGCTCATCCATTAAAGCGCTTTGTGAAAAAAAGCAAACGAGCCCCATGAACTCATTTCTGAACTCATTTCTGAGGGAGGGCCAGCAGGCGAAAGCAGTCGGGATGAGAGTGCTCAGGGACGGGGACCTGGCACCTGACGGAGGCCTGATCGGGGCTCATCAGTGCCGAGGGAAAGCAGCCGGGCCATTCGGAAAAGGCACATTCCAGTACGTGGCCGTGCGGGCAGCAGAAACAGGGAGGCGGTCATGACGGGAACAGGTGCCGCTTAGCCCACGGAACAGAAACTCTGGGGGCGGCACCGCGGCCCTGCCCAGAAATCCACCCGTCCCATACCAGGACGCTCCAGGCGCGAGAGGACTGCAGTGCTTGCTAGCTGGAGGGTCCCCAGGCCCCCTGCAGACCTTCAGAACCCCCACCCGATGGGTGGCACCTACCGAGTGATTGTCCCATCGATGTCGGAAATGATGACTTTGTCGTCCCAGTTCCACAGGTAGATGGTGCCCTCGCAGCGGCAGGTGCCCTGGTACTGCGTGGTGACACTGAAAACCACGTCATTCGGCCCGTTCTTCAGCTTCAGGCTTTTCTGGAAAACAGGCAACAGGGGCCGACTGGAGAGGCAGGCCTGAAGGAGGGAGGGAGGGAGGGAGGACAGCGGCTATGTCCTCCCAGGACAGTGGGCCTTCTCCCAAAGGACCCGCTCTCAGGCTTCTGTACACATCTCTCTGTGGCCCCTCGTGCTCTGGGAGAGGAGGGTCTGTCGGGGACGGGCAGAGAGCCCTCCCTCAACGCTGCCCTCGGGTCCACTGCCGACACAGCCAAGCCCTCTTCCTGCGTCAGGCTTCTGTGTGTGACAGCCTGGCATACTCGCTCGGCCATTTCTGACTAAGAGCCGTGAGACGGGAGGAAAGGAGAGGTTGGGGTGTGGCATCAGCGATCCCACTCCCGAATAAGAGGCAGGCTCCCTCTTATTCCCCAGCCCATGGGGGGCTCTTTAAAACATCTGTGGGGGGAATGGGATGATAGGAGAAATCCTTCCACCTACTCCGTGAACGCCCCCTGGGATGAAGAGCCGTGACGTGGGGAGCTTACATCGCTAAAGGTGAAACACGTTTTCCCTGGAGTCTTTTCAGTGACTATCAGGCTCGCCCCTGCTGGGAAGCAGTTCCGTCTTGGTTACCAGACTTCACACAGCGAAACCAAAGGAAATGACACCAAACTCAAATGACCTGGAAGTCTGAGCCTGTGTGAAGAAAGGCAGCGGCCACCTCCCAGTCCGCCGGGTTGCCTGACTCAGGGCTCTGCCCCAGGCTTGCTGGTGGGAGGGAGCCAGGGGTCCTGCAGCTGCACTGGGACTGCTCGGTCCTGCCACCCTGCACGTGTTGTCTGAGCAACAAGCCTGCAAGCATCCTCCAGAAAAGCACTAGGCGGCGCCCAGGAGTTCTGTCCGATTTGTGCTCCTTGGGCGATGCTGGCTGAGCTTCTTCCCAGGCATACTTTTCCCGAAGCCCGTGGGTGCCACTCACACACAGAATGGGGGACTCGGCAGTGCGTCTCTCTGGAATGTACCATGGGAGCCTGTGCCAGATTCCAACATGACAGGCCACCCCCAGCGTGGCTGCAATACATCCTCATGCGTGTCAATGCCGGAGCTGAACTCGGGAACTCAACGTCGCTGGGTGGCACAGAACGTGTGTGTTCCAGCCCAGCCCTTCTTCCCGGAGGTAACCCCTCCAACTAAAACACAGTGGGCATGGATAGTGCTGTAATGGGCTTCTGAATCCCACCCCATCTCCCGCCCCCTAAGGAAGAAATAGTATACATTGTTTTGGTTCAGTGCAATCTGTTGAAAGAAGGACATCTTCCCATCCATGCACGGTGAAAGGTGAAATTCTTAGTCGGCCTAGGATAATTAGCAGGCAAGTAAAATACATGGCTTAAAACAAAGCGGGAGTGTAGAAGGCTGAATCGATCACTTTAATAGCTACTGGAAATAGACTCACTGGTTACACTGAGAGAGAGGAGAAGGGGAGAGGAGAGGAGGGGAAGAGAAAGAGAGAACATGGTTGCCAGGGCCTGTTCATTTTCTTCTCCCATTGACTAGCAGGGCAACCACGCCTAGCTCCTGACCCCCCTTAACTCTTAGGATAGACCCCCAAGATTGTACCAGAGAACACAAATCTCATAAAAAAACAAGGATTCTGGCTCACTGATGTTGCATGGGAGGAGGGGGTGGGTGGGGGGAGCTTCAAACAGTCCCTGAGAAAAGTTAGTTTATTTTCCATCCTTTATATTTCATTAAGACTTAGGTGAAGGTGCGCAAAGCAGGTCATCCGAGTCAGTCAGAAGCTCGCCCACCTGTCCTGCCTCCCACTGTGGGAGCCAGAGCCTCCTCCGTGCCCTCTGACCCCTGCTCCTTCTTCAATGGCTCAGCATTCTGACAATGGCGTGAGCTGTTCCAGCAATGATGGGGAGACTGATCATCACTCTTGGGGGCTCTACCAGTCTCTAAGCTCCAACTTTTGGGGGCCTCCTCCCAGAATCTAGGGAAGGCACAGGCCTTGCTACAACTGGCCTTGCATTTTGGCAAAATAAAGGTGGGGGGGGGGGGTCCCTGTAGCCAGAGGACACCGGCCAGCCGGAGAGGCTCTCGAGTTCGTCACGACTGCTGGTCTACACCATCTCAAAGGTATGTATGGGAAAGTGGGCATCATGACCCCAATTCTACCTCACAAATCAGGCTAGACCAGGGCATGCACACGGGTACAGATAAGCGCTATCCACATGGGGAATCCAGGACAGGTAACCGCTCAGGACCAATAATGAGAGTAGCCATACCAGGAGGATAAGGGGAAGGTGAGGGATAAAGGGAGAACTGATCACAATGATCGGCATGTAACCCTCTCCCAGCGGACAGACAACAAAAAGTGGGTGAAGGGAGGTACCAGTCAATGTGAGACATGAAAAAATAATAATAGTTTATAAATTTTCAGGGGATCATGAGGGAGGGAGCAGAGAGATGAGCTGATTCTAAGGACTCAAGTAGAAAGAAAATGTTTTGAAAATGATGACGGATACATATGTACAAATGTGTTTAACACCATGGATGGATGGATGGATGGGTCGATAGACTGTGATTAAGAGCTGTAAGAGCCCCCAACACAATGATTTTTCTTAAATAAAAGGCTTGTTGGCGGCTAAAAGATCCTAAGCATAAATACCCGAGGTGACCCTTAATCTTCACCAAACTTTCACGGCTACTGACACAGGTTTCCAGTGACTTCACCCTCTGATTGGACAGCGGGGTCCTTCTTCGCCGAGTTCCCGATCTGGAAGCTCCGCTGAGCCCCGTTCTCTTTGGGCGACCCTGCTGTCATTTGAACTGCCCGTGATGTCGCTTCCTTCCGGCATCACAGCGGCACACCAGCCACCCCTGCAGCACAAACTGAGAGACACGTGGTAGCTGGTAGATGCGTGCCCATCTCTACCTGGCTATAAGTCACTTTCCTCAGCTGGCTTTCTTTACAAAGGCGGGGACACGTGGCGGGGGGGAGGGGCAGAAGAGCGTCCAGTACCCATGGAGGAGCTATTCAACACTCAAGGACCAGCTGCACACGTGGAGGCAGTGAGGTGGCCGGGGAGCACCAGGGGACAGAAAAGGTGCCCCAGAGGCGAAGAGCAAGAGGACGGAGGAACCAGCCCGTCACCCAGGGCATACCTGCACGTGTGGCTGGGCAAGGATTGACGGACGGACAGGCAGACATGGCCGGGGAGAACACAGGAGACTCACCAGCTGCTCCGAAGTGAGTCGGAGCGTCTTCTTGTAGCCGACGTTGGACAAGAGCGAGAGGTGGCTGGTGTTGGACAGCTTGGCAGCTGCGTGCTCCTCGTCACTGGAGGATGACTCATGCTTGATTCTGGAACAGACAGTGATGTAATCGCCAATTAGAAAATGCATCTGGGGGGCCATTAAAAATGCATTAGCCCTAAATCAATGGCTCAGTCCACGGGGCCTCTCCCGAACACACTGTCTCCTGGGTGGTCATTTGCCATATGCCACTAAATTTATCAATGAGCCCTCACTAAGTTCCCATTCATACGTAGCCCCCTGCATTATTCATCCAGGGGCTGCCTCTCCTCATTCACTTGACTATTTACCAGCGATCGTTGCTGTTTTAAAGCAACAGGTCTCTACGAGAAGCCGGGGGCCGGCGCCTTCTGCACGCTCTGCCTCTAAGCTTGACGCCTGACACCATAGGCCAAGCACCAAAAACTGGGAGGGCTAGGAGCCCGTGCTAATCCATTCCAGACACCTCCCACACCAAACAGGCCCCAGTAATCTGGAGATGTCTAGGGCATACAAGGA